>BPLR01006488.1:0-43885 GCA_021605095.1 Caerostris extrusa
GTTACGTATTGCTTATAGTTCTTTTTGTACTCGGTAGCTTTGATGCTAATCCTGATTATCGTAATATCTCGCACCCAAAGTGATTCATTAGAGGCACATTTAGAGACACAACCCATCAATTGTATTCAAGTTCAACAATAAACAGCTGCAACTAATTAAAAATCCGTACTACATGTTGCTGTACAAGATTCTTTTAAAATATACATGTGGAGCTAAAGCAAGGAACATGTGTGGCCAAGGGGTTCTTTGACAATTGTTGGTCATGATTTATTAAAGCATGCTTCATTCAAGTTTTTCCATTATTTAATATGATAATATAAAAACGATATTTGGACCTGATTGAGTTTTTATGTTTTCATGTCCAGTTTGATAAATTAATAACTTAAAGCAATACAGAATTTCCAAAATTTAAATGCATGATCATGTAGAGAAAAAATTCCTGTGGAAGGTGGAAGGTGGGGAGAGATATAACAATATAAAAAATTCCATAAAATTTTACTTAAAATTTTAGCGGTACTTTACGTATTAACGCCACCTTAGCTACAGTTGCGCCAATAAAGAGCAATCTTGTTCGCACGTGCACCCAGTTATCTTTTGAACGCCAACCTGGTACAGATTTGGCGGTTTTATGGCGCCAATCTACACTTTATTGTAGCTGTTTGACTGGCGCCACTTAAAACCGCCAAATCTGTAGCTGTTAAATTGACGCCACTTAAAACCGCCAAATCTGTAGCTGTTAAATTGACGCCACTTAAAACCGCCAAATCTGTAACTTCAGATTGGCGCCACTTAAAACCCGGTCAAATCTGTAGCTGTTTTGATTGGCGCCACTTAAAAACCGCCAAATCTGTAGCTAAGGTGGCGTTAATACGTAAGTACCAAGGTGATAGTGGTCGGCAAACTCTAAATTCGGCAGCTTAATAATCACAGGGAAGCATTATTGTCTTTTTCGAACACAGACGGTGTTTTTCGGGGTTCTTGATTGACTTTATCGAATTGAATGGGAGACACATGAACAGTGTAATCTTAATTTGTTTGTTCTCCAAATTGATTATCCAAGCCTCGAAGAAATGTTTCACTTCCACTTGTCACATGGATGGGTTTTAAATGTCAAGCTAGGGAGTTTAATCTCTAGAATGATCTTTGTAGTAAACGAAGAACTTGTTTGTGTGTTGCAGGTTACCGAATCAGGAGAAGAATCCGTCTTTGAGCTCAAGAAAATGGAAGAGGAAGTGATCGAGGAAGAGAATGACGTCTTTACCCAGGCCGTCAAAGAGTGCTTCATGAACGAGGAATCAAAAGTAAGCAAAATATTTTATTTTTGAACAAACATGTCACAATTCGTTAATTTGATTAACAAAAGAGTTAATAGATCTAATTTTTTTAATCTTTAAAATTAAATTGAGGGCGACTTTTGAACTATGAGAAGTTATTCTACATCCGCGCAATCAGAAGAATTAAAAGTACCCGTGTAAGTGGGTGAATACGTTTAATCAGTAACTTGTTTCCTTTTTTAATTCTATTTTCACTTAATTAATCTGTGGAAGGGAGATTATCTTTCCCCCAGTAGTGCAGAAATCATCATTGGTAGAGGATGACGTTGATAAAAAAGTCTCCAAAATAGACCAATCTATTGAAGGATTCGGCTTTCAAATAATATGTGGATAATCCCCGCCCCACTGCAAAAGAGGAATTGCTACCAGATGAGAACTCACTATTGCACTTATATTAATGCCCAATACATTATTAGTTTGGTTTGTCGATCTACGGTAATTTTTGCACACGTTGAGCTAATTAGACCACTACTACTAGTACTATTACACCACATCACTGTGCCTAGAGTGGAGTTGCCTTTACAGTTTGTGAAGGATGTGGGTGAGGAAGTCTGTTTGGGCTCTGTAACGCTCTACGATCCTATCAGACCGGGACCTCCTACTTAAAGTGGATTCCGAACCACTACAAGCATCCATGATACCAACGGGACTCGAACCCGAAAACGTATGATACCTAGCACCACAGCGCTATCCATTCGGTCATCAGGCCCTGAGGTAATTAGATCGGGACCTACATTTAACGTGGATTCCGAACACCTCAAAAACGTCCATCCAACTCCAGGTTTGGAACCTGAAGCCTATGGTACCAAAAGCCAGAGCGTTAGCCAACTGGCAATCAGGGCGCTGCTCAATAAATGAGAAAAGTGAAAGAGTAAAACATCATTCGTTTGTATAAAAAAAAAAATTGTTAAATAAAATAAATAAATATCCCCTCAATGGCGATGGTTCTTTTTACTTTTATGTGAAGGATTAAAAGTAGTTACGATTTATATTTACAATTTTACGCATCTTTTAAAAGTCTGTTCTCGAAGGTGTCCATCTTCTCTCTTTCAGTTCCTCCGACCTTTTCCCCCCTTACCGGATGTCCTCTCCCGCGTGTCTCACACGCACGAAATTTGATAGTCCCTTGGAGTACCTGGACAGTCTTCATGGCGTGGAAGCAAGAATTCGTTGAATTTCAAATTTTATGAGACATTTCATTTACTTTTGATAGCATATGTGATGAATCACAGGATAATTTCGATCAAGATTTGTTTAATAAATTACTTCCATCGGATTTATTGATTTTAATAGAGTAAAATTATTCATTTCTTCTCATTTCAGGCGACAGCTGACAGCATCCAGTGTCTTCAGGAGAAGCTGCAGATGGTGAGGCAATTTTTTTTCTTTCTATTCTTATCTGAATTGCATTTGAAGCATTTCTTTTCAATTTTAACCATTTTATTATTTCCATATTCAAAGTATATTAATGCTTAATCTGAAGAATCGCTTTTATAGCACTGTTTAGATACCTCTCGGGAGTTGCCAGAATTTAAAAAAGCACCGTTGTTTGGCGCAGCATGGCCAAATCTAGCTCTTGTGCTATAAAACCCACACCAACCAACCTAGGGAGTTTGCCCTCTAAAGCAAGAGAGTCAATTACGTAACTAGAGCTAATTAGAGACTTTTAGATCAGTGGTTGCCAAACTTATTTACTCTACTACCAAATTGTTGTTGTCGTATACTTCATGGAAGGAGGGAAGAAGGGTGCAGCTTCTGTTCTGATGGAGCACCTGTAGGTAGAAGTCTGACTAGTGAAAATTATAACGATTGATATCGAGCACCCCACGCTTTTAGAACAGGGACATTTATTTTCTCGTCAGTTATTTTATTCTTTTGTTAACAATTATTTTTTACTTTTTGTTTGATTAACTCTAAAAGCGTGTTTTTAAAATATAATTTATTTTTACTTTGATTACTCTAAAAAGCGTGTTTTTTTGTTTTTAAACTATAATATTTAAATGCAATCCCGGTACGGAGAACTGGAACTATAGTTCTTACAATAATTTAATTGTGAGTAAAACAAAGGCTAAAAATGCGAATATGTCGAGCCAGCCAAGATTAGAACAGGGAATCTCCTGATCCGCAGTCAGGCGCGTTATCCGTTGTGCCACTGACCCACGTAGGCTTGAATGTCTTAGGTACTTTCATTCTACATGGGTTAAATTGCTCTTCATAAGTTAAAACAAAATGACTCATCCTGGCGATCCTAATCATGATAAGATAATAAACTTATCAAACTATTTTAGTGTCGTCGGTCCTTGATAAGTCTACAACGTTTAAATTAAATCGGATCGCTTAAAGTAGGGCAAAATCGAGCCCAAAGAGTCAATTACAAACAAACAAACATATAGGTAAAAACTAATAAAAACGTATTAAAAATAACAATAGCTGGGTCCATGGATCTCTCCAACGCCCTCTAGTGTTACAAGAAGGAAAGAGAAAAATATACCATTTTAAAAAATAAAAAAGAGGGTTTAAAATTAAAACTTTGTTGCATTGATGTTGTTTCTTACCACACTTGGTACATATGTAGACCAAGCCCACGAATCCATATGGACTCATAGGTTGTATGGAAAAGGGGGCAGCTTCTGTTGTGATGGAGCACCCGTAGGAAGAAGTCTGATTTGGCTCCGTGACGCCCTACAATCTTATGAGACCGGGACCTACGGCTTAAAGCGGATTCCGAACCACTACAAACATCCGTGGCACCGCCGGGATTCGAACCCGAAGTCTCTGTCACTGAGCGCCAGAGCTCCAGTTACTCGGCAACTCATGTCCCTTTAAAACTTTTAAATACTGGTACAGTAAATGGTCAGTAACGTCTTCCAGATTGTACGTGGTCAACATTTTTAGCGATTAGTTCATACGTGTTGAGTTTTGCCGTGATTTAAAATGAATAGAAATGGGAAATATCTGTACAGAAAAGCACTAGCAAAGTGTTTCTTAAAAGGAGTTACGAATTGTAACGACATATTCAACATTTAAGTTTTTCTGCAATATTACATTTTATGCCATTAAAAAAATAATCTTGCTTTGAATGAGTCTTTGACGATTTCGCCCGCTAATGCCTTGAAAATAACATGCATTTAATTTTGTTTTTGCAAAGCAATTTCTTTTCTACAGAAATGAAACTGTTGTTGAAAGGAGATAACTTTACCAAAAACAAGAGTTTTTCGAGTCGTGTGTAAATCACCTTCGACGGACAAAGAAACGCGCAACCTGCCGAGTATCACGGTCACTCTGTTACAAACAGAAGAACATAGTTTCAATGTTTACCTGAGCGTATGCGAAATGAAGTGCGAAATACTTCGTTGAGAATGACGTGAGAGGTAGTTAGACAAGTCACACCAAGCCGTGATCACCCATCACGTTTCCTACTCAACTGTTTGCGGCGTTGTTTTTCTTATTCCCATAGATCTCTTCAGAATGGTGGAGTAGAATGAGGCTTCGGTTTAAAAATCAAACTGTCGACAAAAAAAATTTAAATTTAAAAAATAACAATAGCTGGGTCCATGGAGCTCTCTAACGCCATCTAGTGTTACAAGAAGGAAAGAGAAAAAAATATGCAATTTAAAAGAAATAATAAGAGAGGGTTTAAAATTAAAACTTTTGTTGCATTGATGTTGTTTCTTACCACACTTGGTACATATGTAGACCAAGCCCACGAATCCACATGGACTCAAGGTTGAATGGAAAAGAGGGCAGCTTCTGTTGGGATGGAGCACCCGTAGGAAGAAATCACACTTGGCTCCGTGACGTTCTTACGGTCATATGAGACCGGGACCTACGGCTTAAAGTGGATTCCGAACCACTACAAACATCCAGGACACCGAAGGGACTCGAACCCGAAACCTGTGGCACCCAGCGCTAGACACTCGGCCATTCAGGCTTCATTAAAACTTTTAAATACTAATACAGTGAATGGTCAGTGACGTCTAGCAGACGGTACGCTGGACAAGATTTTTAGAGACTAGTCCGTACTATAGTGTAATGCAGTGATTTAAAATGAATAGAAATGAAAATATTTCTGCAAAAAAAAAAGCATCGACAAAGTGTTTTTCAAAAGGTGTTACGAATTACAAAAACATATTCAACATTTAAGTATTTTCTGGAATATTTCGTTCTTATGCCATTTAAACAGTAATCTTGCTTTGAATAAGTCTTTGACGATTTCGCCACTAATGCCTTGAAGAGAACATGCATTTAATTTTGTTTTTGCAAAGCAATTTCTTCTACAAAAAATAAAACTGTTGTTAAAAGGAGATTACTTTATCAAAAACAAGAGTTTTTTCCGAGTCGTGTGTACATTACCTTCGACGGACACAGAAACACGCTACCTGCCGAGTATCATGGTCACTCTGTTACAAAAAAAGAAGAACATAGTTTCAATGTTTACCTCAGCGCATGCTATATGAAGTGCGAAGTACTTCGTTGAAAATGACGTGAGTGGTTGTCAGACGAGTCACACCAAGCCGTAACCACCCGGCAGGTTTCCTGCTCACATGACGTGGCGTTGTTTTTCTTGTTCCCATAGATCTCCCCAGAAGTGTGGAGTTGGAATCAGGTAAAGAATTAAACTGTCGACACTTTCAACAGAATATTTTTCATTTTTCCGAAATTCTCGGAAGTAACGTTATAGTTAAATGTCGCTCTTGTGCACACGAGGGCTAAACAGACCAGGATTTGCAGTTTAAAGTGGATTTCGAAACACTCACAAACATCCATGAGACTACCGTCTGACTCGAACCTGAAACCTGGGGTACCTAGATAAGATAATTAGGGTACGATCACAAACTTTAAAAACTTATTTCTTCTTCTTTGGCACAACAGCTCCATGTTGGGCCAATGTTGACTGCCTACTGGCAAATTCCGAGACAGGAGATGCTCTCTTTTTACGAGGTAGGGTTGTCAGCCCTAAACCCAACTCTCTACGATCCTATTAGACAGAGACCTACGGTTTAAAGTGGATTCCGAACCACTTCCAACATCCATGGCATCTGCGGTGCTTGAACCCGAAACCTGTGGTACCGAGTGCCACAGGTTTCTAGCCACTAGGCCATCAATCACCTACATGCTGATGGTTACAATCAAATCATCAGCATTCGCGCAACAGCCCAGTGTGGGCCAAGGCCATCTATCTACTGGTAGATTTCGAGACGAGAGATGTTTTCTTAGGGGCAGAGTTGTCAGCCATACGCTCAACAGTAATATAAGACCGGGACCTACGGCTTAAAGTGGATTCCGTACCACTACAAACATCCATGGTACCGCCGGGACTCGAACCCCAAACCTGTGGTACCAAGCGCCAGAGTAATCCTTTAATCAGAATGTTACTGAAACAAACAAAAAGTATTTTAGCATATTTTCAATTTGTCATTTAGTGTCTGCATTTCTGTCTGCAGATGACGGCAAGCTTGATGACGTCATGATGACGCTTGGAAAGAAAAAAAAAAGGGGGAAATTTTTTTCCCATCAACATAATAGAGGGGGAAATTGTGCAATGAAGTAATTGCAATCAACAAAACCGCGGGAGAACAGGTCCGGCGGCGCGAAGGTCATCCCAAACAATGAGTCTGATGAATGCTCCGGCGATTGAAATGGAAGCGATTTTCCAAGAAAGAGCAGAAAAACACGCTTTTCCTCGTAAAACCGCACATTTCAATGCCGTTGCGGAACGCGATTTGGCTTCGTTGTTTCTTTTAACCTGACTGCATGTCTCTTTTTTGAGAGAACAGATTTTTCCCTGTTTTGTCCTTCAATTCTAATTACTGTTTCGTTTAACAGTTCCGATGTTTTGAAACAGCTTTCAGGAAGTAATTACAAAGACATGACACATCATTGGAAAATAATAGATGTTTGAAAAATTCAATTATCGATATTGTTTGCTTTAATGTTTCTCACCAAATTTCCGTGTTTATATTCAAACCAAGGATAAGAAATCAAATTTTTATCTAAATGTCAACTATTTTTTTTTTTTTTTTTTTTTTGTATACAAACGGTAAACAGTATAACGTCTCGGCATATAATAGACTTATAATGGCTTCAAGAAGAGGACCATTTTTAGTTTCATGGGAGTAATTTAATTTTTATTTACAAGCACTATATATATATATATATACATATATTATACAAATAATGAACTCTGGATTATTATAAAAAGAAATTAAAATTAAAAATATAAATTTTATCTCAATCACTAGTACAGTTCCAAGGTCAGAGATTTTCAGTTCTCGAGTTTACGTCGAATCTAATTGCCTGGTCTGCGGCAAACCTTAATTATCAATGCATTAATTGGATATTTAACTAATTAATTAATTACTTTTTATGTAATCAGGATTTTAATAACTAATTAAATGATAAAATATCAGATATTTTATTTTGATATTATATCATTTAAAATTTTAATTATTAAAAAGCAAAATTAAAATTATTGTCATTAAAATCCTTCCGAAATTATCTTTCTCCCCCTATTACGCCGCTCTGATATACATATATATATATTTATATATATATACGTACAGAACTCTATTTATCACAATTTTCTATTTACAAAAATGAAAAATAAAGAATTGAATTTGATTCTCAAGTACAGTTCACTCCAAAGTCGAAGTAGTCGAGTCAACGTTGAATCTAATTGTCTGATTTACGACAAATCTTAATTATCACACGCCGTGATACATGAAACCACAAGATGTTCATTTTGGAAACAGGTGGACTCTAAGGCCCATTCAGTCACTTTAGAGAAAAAAAAAAAAAAAAAAAACAACACTTCTGGTCCACTCATCGCAGAAGTCTCTCTCTCTTCTTCACCCAAAACCTTCTTTAAGACAATCCGTCAAGAGGTAGATCAGCTTCCCTCACTTCTCATTGGAATAGACATTTATCAGCACTATCACCAAACACGATGGAACAGCTCATGATATAGTCCATATTCCATCTGTAATTGGTTCGACCTGTGAAGGTCGCACAGACAATCCCTCATTTCATGAAGTCTCATATCTATGACCCTCATTCTAAGGAATCATTATTAAAAGTACGCCAAATGTAAGCAAAGCTTGATAAATTATTGTCTATTTGGCGACTATTCATTTGATTTTGCTGATTTTTTTTTATTATAATTGTCTATTTCAATGTTTTGTAACCATTTTAAGCCCAATTTTTCGAACAATATCCAATAAAAACAACGATACTCTTTTAAAACTTGCTGATGCTAATCTTTCAGTAGCTTCGTTTTCTAAAATGCTATCAAAACAATGGTCATTGCTTCTGATAAATTGCAATTTATTAACTGCTACGCGCCTGTCGTTTTTGCTGTTTGTTTCGGTAGAGAGAGTTTAAATAGTTTTGCAATTTACGAAAGGTTACTTTGCCTTTTCTATTGTGGTGCTGAGAATTATCTTTCATTGATTTCAGAAGTGTGCTCCAAAAGAAGAAGAGACAACCGAGGAAGAAAAGGAATGAATGGAAGAATGAAGGAATCTTTCGATCGTCTTAACTGTAACCGTAACAGAAAATGTAGCTTTCAATAAACTCATTTTTGCCCTAAATGTAGTTTCCTGTTTCTTTTGGGATCGTCGTCTACGTAGCCAGGGACATAAACACGGAATCGGTTCATTAATTTTCATAATTATATCACATAATATAGTGTTTCTAATGAAAAATATAAGTCATTCATTGAATCATGACTGTGATAAATGATTGTCATGATTTACTTGCATTCCGTCGATGATCCTGCACGTGAAAATAACAAACACAACACGAAACAAAAATCATAGAAACCAATGAAGTAAAAAATTATTTATTATTGAACTACAAAAATTAGAAACCAATGAAGCGTACAACTAAAATTATAATACAATAAATTAAAAATAGAAACCAATGAATTTTACAAATAAAATTTAAAAAACAATGAATTAAAAAATAGAAACCAACGAATGACAACAATTAGAAAATAATAAATTTAAAAAAATAGAAATCAATGAATTTTATAAATTATAAAACAATAAATTTAAAAAACGTAAACAAATTAATTTTACAACTAAAATGAGAAAATAATAGATAAAAAATATAGAAAGCAATGAATTTCACAAATAAAATAAGAAAACAATAAATTAAAAAAAATAAAAATCAATGAAGTTCACATATAAAATTATAAAGCAATAAATTAAAAAAATAGAAAACAATGAATTTTACAAATAAATCGTAAAACAATTAAAAAAATATGAAACAATGAATTTTACAAATAAAATAATAAAACAATAAATTAAAAAAACAGAAACAAATGAATTAATAAATTTGAAACTAATGAATTAAAAAAAAAAGAATGAAATTAAAAAATAATAAACCGACGAGTTTAAAAAAGATGGAAAGCAATGAATAAAAAAATATTAGAAACTAATAAATTAAAGAAGGCTAGATCTAAAATTAGATTAGACTATAAGACCAGCCACTTAACATAATACCAGTTGAGACCATAAGACCACTGATCAAAAATAATACCAGTCGAGACCAAAAGAATAGTGGTACAAAATAATACCAGTTGAGACCATAAGACCAATCATCTAACAGAATACCAGTTGAGACCATAAGACCAATCATCTAACTGAATACCAGTTGAGACCATAAGACTAATCATTTAACTGAATACCAGTTGAGACCATAAGACCAATCATCTAACTGAATACCAGTGAGACCATAAGACTAATCATTTAACTGAATACCAGTTGAGACCATAAGACCAATCATCTAACTGAATACCAGTGAGACCATAAGACTAATCATTTAACTGAATACCAGTTGAGACCATAAGACCAATCATCTAACTGAATACCAGTTGAGACCATAAGACTAATCATTTAACTGAATACCAGTTGAGACCATAAGACCAATCATCTAACTGAATACCAGTTGAGACCATAAGACTAATCATTTAACTGAATACCAGTTGAGACCATAAGACTAATCATTTAACTGAATACCAGTTGAGACCATAAGACCAATCATCTAACTGAATACCAGTTGAGACCATAAGACTAATCATTTAACTGAATACCAGTTGAGACCATAAGACCAATCATCTAACTGAATACCAGTTGAGACCATAAGACTAATCATTTAACTGAATACCAGTTGAGACCATAAGACCAATCATCTAACTGAATACCAGTTGAGACCATAAGACTAATCATTTAACTGAATACCAGTTGAGACCATAAGACCAATCATCTAACTGAATACCAGTTGAGACCATAAGACTAATCATTTAACTGAATACCAGTTGAGACCATAAGACCAATCATCTAACTGAATACCAGTTGAGACCATAAGACTAATCATTTAACTGAATACCAGTTGAGACCATAAGACCACTGATCAAAAATAATACCAGTCGAGACCAAAAGAATAGTGGTACAAAATAATACCAGTTGAGACCATAAGACCAATCATCTAACAGAATACCAGTTGAGACCATAAGACCAATCATCTAACTGAATACCAGTTGAGACCATAAGACTAATCATTTAACTGAATACCAGTTGAGACCATAAGACCAATCATCTAACTGAATACCAGTTGAGACCATAAGACCAATCATTTAACTGAATACCAGTTGAGACCATAAGACCAATCATCTAACTGAATACCAGTTGAGACCATAAGACCAATCATCTAACTGAATACCAGTTGAGACCATAAGACTAATCATTTAACTGAATACCAGTTGAGACCATAAGACCAATCGTACAACGTAATACCAGTTGAGACCATAAGACTAATCGCCCAACATAATACCTGTTGAGAGTATAAGACCAATCCTCTAACTTAATACCAGTTAAGACCATAAAACCAATCGTACAACGTAATACCAGTTGAGACCATAAGACTAATCGTCAAACACTATACCAGTTGAGACCATAAGACCAATCATCTAATTGAATATTAGTTAAGACCATAAAACCAATTGTACAATGTAATTCCAGTATAGACCATAAGATCAGTCATCCAAAATAATACCAGTTGAGCCCATAAGACCAGCTTGAATAACATAAGACTAATTGTCCTGTTGCGGCTCGAGAAACACCCACTACTACTGAACAATGAACGTCGCGACGAGGAATTTGCAGTGTGCTCGAACCAAGAGGATTCGAGTTACCTGATGTCGTCACAGAAATCTGTACGTAATCATATATACTAGCCAAGAGGAATTCGTTCTTTTGTTTTTCAAAACATTTTGAAGGGTAAAAACATGCTCACAAAATAATTCCACTTCTATCGTGAAATGTTGTAGAACCCATTTTGTTTGAGCGGCTTTTTTTCTCTTGTTCATGACAAACAGAATATTTTACGGTACAGATGTCTAAATTTTTTGTTCAAGGATTATGAAAGTTAATTCGTAATTAATATGGTTTAGTGAAGTCGTTTCATTAACTAGGGCCCTGTCCTTAGCTCAATCTCATGCCAGGCATTCTTGAACATGTGTTACTATTTTTTTCCCTGAAATGCATATATTTATGCAAGTTTGATATTCGCATAGTTTCCTGTATTGTCTTGACTTTTAACCAACCGGTATAAAACACCGTGAATGGAGTTGGCAGAAAACGCTGCTTATTGTATAGCAGAATGAGACATGGCATGTTAATTAATAAAATTTAAATAAAGTGAAATTTGCTTTTTAAGGTCGACTTTTAAGGCCGAATTGAAATAATTTGAAGCGATAACATTAAGGTGTGGATGCAGACATAAGTAGGAGTTGGGAATCGAGCATTTTTGAAGGAGTCGTGGGCAGGACTCAGTATAAAAATATGATTCCCGACTCTTTTATAAAAATAATGTTTATTTTTATAGTTTTGAGAATTTGTGTTAAAATTAAAAGTTTACGGGGCAATTTAATACTATCCTTCAATATTCTTATTGTAGATTATGACGGAGATCCTTGGCCACTAGCTCCTTCATTGTAAAATGTTGAAACATAGCGGGGGTCTCATGCCCTTTGAGTTAATAAGCAAAATAGATAATGAAATGCCCTTTTTTTTAAAAGAGAATTATTTATTTAATAAAATTATAAAATGAAAAAATATCCTTCAATATTGCAACCACTTACACTACAAAGACCGTGACAACTTTTAGCGGTAAATAGAGCAAAGGTTGAGAGACTTTCTCAGCATTGAGGCTACATAAAACTATTTTGGATAGGCAAAGAAACAAGATCTTATAGCAGCTATTCTGTTATTAAGAACTAATGTTTTTGTTTTTGGATTGTCGTTCTATGGTCATTTTGTGCACACTTTAGGCTAATTAGACAGTGACCTACAGTTTAACGTGAATTCCGAACCACTACAAACACCCATGGCACCTGTGGGACTCGAACCCGAAACCTGTGGTACCCAGTGCCAGAGCGCTAGCCACTTGGCCATTCAGGCCCCCAAACTAAAGTTAAGAGAAATGGAATTATGACCAATTTTTTTTTTTTTTTTTATTATTATTCCCAATTTTGGGTTGTAAAACTTCCTTATTTACAATTACTTACTTGTACTTATAGATAAGTGTTTTCTGAAAAAAAGAAGCAGATTTTTGAATTGTTTCACTTTCTACTGAACAATGATTGATTGAGAACATTTAGGCAAATCAACTTTTCAGAATCCATCCACACGTGGTTGTTGTGTCTAATCCTCAGTGTCCTGCAGGGTTGGACGGATGTTCCATAATTGATCTACTCATGGATGATCCATGGATGATGATGGACGGATATTCCTTGAGTGATCTACTCAATCTTCCTACTTTCTCTCCATCAATGACAGATCTACTCATGGATAGAGGTAAAGTGGAAAGCTTCTGCTGTGATTGAGCACCCGTGTCGCTCTACAGTCATATGATAGGGGAACCTACGATTTAAAATGTATTCCGAACCACTACAAACATTCATGGCACCGCAGGGACTCGAAAACTCAAGGTATCTGTGGCATCGAGCAGCAGAGCGTTAGACACACGGCCATTCAGGCCCACACGTCGTTGTCATTCACTTGAATTGCTGGATTGCTCTTGGATATTGGCTACCTGATTGTAACTAGGAAACCGGTTTTTTTTTTCTTTCCGCCTTTTACGAAACACTTGAGTAAGTTACCTATCCACTGTAATCATTTACAGAGCCAGCTTTTTAAATAATGATTAATGGAAATTTTGTTTATTGCTGTTGTAAAATTAGGTTAAAAAAGCGACAAACATGGACATTAATATACAGACATGGATATTTTTGTTAACACTTGGTAAATATGGATTTCTGACGTTCGGTGCCTCAGGTTTCGAATTCCAGTCCTGGCGGTGCCTTGGATGTTTGTAAGGGTTCGGAATTCACTTTAAGCCATAGGTCCCAGTCTCCTATGACTGTAAAGCTTCACAAAACCCAATCAAACTTTTGATCCACATCATTCTCAAATTGTACATGAACAACTCAGCTATAGGCACAGTGATGTGGTGTGGTATGGTAGTAGTAGTCCTATTAGACTGAGACCTACAGTTTAAAAAGGATTCCGAACCACGACAAACATTCATGGCAACGCCAGGGTTCGAACCTGATATACCCTGTGGTGATAGCAACTGGATTCGCACCTGTGATATCAAAAGACAGCGCTAGCCTATCGGCCATCAGGCTGCCAAGTATTCTATTAGATATCAGGATTAGACAGCTATATCTCAACTATTGATCTGATCTGATATATCTCAACTATTGATCTTATCTTTGAAATTATGTTAAATAAATGTGGGGTTTTTTTCAACAAAAATTGCGATTAGAGCATAGTTGGTTACCTTAAAAGGTTTTTTTATCTGCACATCATTTCTGTATTTTTACATGCATTTTCATCCATCCTCTTTGTACCATCCAATGACAAGATATTTCTAATTGGAAGCTGCCCATTGAAATAGGAACAATCAGAATCAAAGAAAATGATGATGTCAGTGGGCATGCGTGCCCACGGTCATCACGATCACGAAGAGGAAGCGGCCATTTAAGGCACGTCAGAAGGAGCTCATTCTGTTTCTTGAAATCGCTCATGTCACCGTGAAGGGCACTTTGGCATCCATCACGCAGGAGACCGCGGTCGACTTCGTTGCTAGGAAGGACTTAAATTGTAATTTATTCATTTACAAAGGATAACAGATCGTTTTGAAATTGAATTAAAAGTAAAAATGAGGTTTGGTTTGTCTCTCTGCTGTCACTTTGGACGCTTTAGACCAGCATCTATAGTTTAACGTGGATTCCGAACCATTCACAAACATCCATGCCACTGCCAGGAGTCGAACCTGAAGCCTGGGGTACCAAAGGCCAGCGCGCTAACCAATTGTCTATCAGGCCGCAAGCAAAAACGAAAGAAAAAGCAAGAAAAAAGTGAATTGACCATGCTTAAATAAATTATAAATGATAATAACAATACAAAATTTCGATATTTCAGCAAAAGATTTCAGTGATTTGTCTTAAGTTTTTAGTTTAAAATAGGACCTGACTCGTGGGAACATATACAGCTAGTGTGCAGGAGGGCTAGGGTTAGAATCTGCCAGTGGCATTGTTGTAGTTACTGCTTTCAGAAACGAGGAGACTCGATGGCAATTATGATAATGTATATAAATACTCCTCACATAGTCAAGTGCCTGGTGGAATATTTCTGATTTTCTCCCATGCAACACACAAATGAAGAACATATGTACATAAAAAGAACACATGGAAGTCACTTTCCTTCTCTCTATACCCATCGGTGGACTGTTCGTGGTACACACGAGGTCCACCGATGTTCCTCTTACCTTTCCAACTAGTAGGAGGCTACATAGCCCTAGCTACAGGGGGAGAGGAATGGAGAAAAAGAAATGTATAGAGACACGGTTGTATTCACTGCTTTCATAAATGAGGAGGCTACAACAATGTGTCTCGCATCAACATGTCATATAGAACCTCTAAAAATAGAACCTCTCAGGATATACAGGAGGCCCACTGAGGTTCCACTCTGATATTTCAAACTAGTAAGGGGCTACATGCCCTAAATACGAGGGTGAGATATGGAGAAAAAAAAAAAAAAAAAGTCTACAGTTTAATAATTGAGTTAATCTAAAATTTAGGTAATTAATTGTCCCATCGAAAAACAACTTTTAATTTGAAAGTTTTCGTATGCACAGGACACCTTGGAGTGGCTTCTGATAGGTGATTTGAACCCTTTCTTATTGCAGATTTCCTCCCATTCACCAATGAAAAAGTGATAAATCTCTGATTGTAACGAAAACGGTATAAGATAAACAGTACAAGGCAAGGAAAGATCATAAGCAAAGATGTGCTGTTAATATCCCAACATACACTACGACTTATACGAATTCGAAGTTATACGGGTTTTCAAAATTTTCATTTTCCTTACAAATTTCTACTATTAATTTGGATTTATTGATCAAAATTTTGTCGGCCAAATCATATTTTAGGGAAGCTGTGCGATTTGGCGACACTTTTTTTGGCACCTAAGAGAGATGTGATGAGAGCGTCAAATGTGGTAAAATCATATTCCCATCGTATTGGAATCCATTTAAGGGATTTTTTTTTCTATGTAGAAATACTTTTGTTCTAATGCAGCTGGGAAACACTTAAACAGCTTGGTCTTGATGCCTTAAGGCAAGTGCTGCACAGATGTTACTCACTTTGCATGACCCAGGGGGCGCGTGTAACTTGAAGATAAGCCACGGACGCGGAGTAACAAGGCCCCGCAACGCTCTACGATCCTTTTAGGACCGGGACTACGGTTTAAAGTGGATTCCGAACCACTACAAACATCCATGGCACCGCCGGGACTCGAACCCGAAACCTGTGGTACCGAGCGCCAGAGCGCTAGCCACTCGGCCATTCAGACCCCATGCAGAAATACTTGCGTAATAAAAAATAAATAATAAATATTAGCGTGTTTTGATTGCGAAAAATTTTTGTTGTTGTTGTTTCTTATCCCACTTGGTAGACAGCCTCATCTAGAACAAGTCCATGTGATCTGATAGAAGGATGAAAAGAGAAACAGCTTCTGTTGTGATGGAGCTCCGTCTTACTTGATTCCATGACGCTGACTTTTTACGGGCAGGGTTGTCAGTCCCACGCGCTACAATCATATTAGACCAGGACCTACTGCCTACTATTTTATTTGATGCATATCGTAAAATTTCTATTATTTTTTTCTAATTAAATAAAATAACCTTTTGATTAAAAATTAGCGATGAAATAGTATTACAAATTTTGGAACAACAGTGGTTAAAAATATGATCTTCTTCACTGGCGCAACAGCCTAGGCCGTCTGCCTACTAACAGATTTCGGGATATTTTCTTTTTATGGGAAAGGGTTGTCAGCCCTTCACCCAACCTTCTACAGTCATATTAACCTGGAACCTATTGTTTAAGGTGGATTCCGAATCACTACAAACATCCATGGCACCGCCGGGGACTCGAACCCGAAACCTATGGCACAGAGCGCTAGTCATTTGACCATCAGGCCTTCGAGAAATTTTCGATGTTGTTAATAATTCCTGCATTTTATCTTTTTATCGTCAAGACTTTTTCTTTTTTTCAGTTGTAACTTTTTTTCCAAGAACGTAAAAGTGGAATTTTTATAATTTTGTATGGAAAATGATCTTTTATTAAATTAATTGTGAAATGTATTAGAAGATAAAAAATTATAGAGAGTTTATTATATAAAAATACTTCAATTTTATAAAACACTTTTCTTTTTGGTGTGCGAGTCCTTGCATCAATTAAACTGTTGTCCTAATGCAGCTGGCAATACAGAGACAGTTCATCTTTATGCCATAAGCAAGGGCTGCACCGCTGTTACTTACTGAGCACTACCCAGGGGGCACGTGTAGCCTGACGATATTCTACGGACGCGAGTACACTACCCCACAATGCTCTACGATCCTACTAAACCGGGACCTACTGTTTAAAATGGATTCCTAGCCCCCCTACAAACATCCACGGCACCGCCGGATTCGAACCCGAAACCTGTGGTACTGAGCACCAGAGCACTAGCCACTCGGCCGCCTGAACGTGTATTATCGGTGAAGCTATTCTATGAAAACAATGAGAATTCTACTACTGAGATTCGTGAGTTTCGATGTATAAAGAAATTATGCCCTGGACTCATGTCAACAAAAAGGTATCCATCTATCCGCAGGTTGTTGTGTATATCGAAGCTGCTGTTGTCGCACCTGAATGGTGTCAACTTAAGGCAAATGAGGTAGAAGTAAATGAATTCAGATAAAGAAAAAATGTATTAGGGAGCAACCCAAATTCAGTGCCAAACAAGCAACCCAGATTTACAATGAGACAACGCTGATTCTTCAACATTGTCAAGACAACGCGCTATGATCCTGTTAGACCGGGACCTACAGATTAAAGCGGATTCCAAGCCACTACAAACATCCATGCCACCGCCGGGATTCGAACACGAAACCTGCGGTGCCAAGCGCCAGAGCGCTAGTCACTCGGCCATCAGGTCCGCATCAATTAAATTAACTGGCACATTTTAAACTGCACTACGTGTTAAAACGTTTTTTGGAAGCATTTTTGATATTCCCTACTTCGTAACTATGTTACAAACAACTAATTCGAATTGGTATAATATGGTAATAAGGGAATAAGGGATGCAATTTGGGACGCTCCCCCGAACGAGCAAACAATACTGTTAATTGTTTCTCCCGAATTCGAAACTGCAAAGCTGATTTCACGGACGGGTGGCGCTTTTTTGCTCGATGATGACAGCGAACGAACGAACAAAAAGCACTCATTACCCGCCGCATGTCCGCGACTGGAAAAACTCGTTGGCCACTCAAGGTCAGAGGGGTCGTTTTCGATTTCGGCGGAGGCGGTCCCGTCCAAACAGCGGGTGAACGTCTCTTCGACTTCATCGAATATTCATCTCCGTCTTGATCACTTTCCATTGCGACCTCATCTACTACAAGGAGAAGGTTTAAATTAGATCTTATCAGGTAAGTTCATTTCAAGTTCAATAATTATTACGATGCTTACATCTCTCAATTCGTTTATTAAGCTAGAAAATGCCCTTAATATGCTGTTAATCTGCAATCGTAAGTTTTGGAAGTAAAAGAAAAACGATCTGGTGTAGTCAGCGTTTCCTCTTTGCCACTTTGGAAATGCGTCCTAACTCCGCGGGCCGCCTATAAAATTGTATATATATCCCCCTATTAGATTTACACTCACTAGAAACGTTTTTGGGGTGAAAAATGGAAACATAATGAGTTAGTATTTTGTTTACTATTTTTCTTACATATAAACATAAATAGGCTTTTTATATGTAAAACATAATAGAATATATGTTTACATCTAAACATAAACGCTTGGTAACACAGATTTCGGATTCGAGTCCTGTCGATCTTTGCTTTCCTTATGGTTGTCGGTGGTTCGGTATCCATTTTAAACTGTAGATCCCGGTCTAATAGGATCGTAGCGCGTTATGGGGGGTTGTGTGACTCGCGCGAGAAACAGAGGTGCAGCCCTTGCTGATGGCATAAAGATTAACTGTCACTGTATTGACAACTGCATTAGGAAAAAAAAATTTTGGAAATAAAAGAAAAATAATCTGGTATAGTCAGCGTTTCATCATTACTTTTGTTCTCTTGGATCCACCATGAAAGAAGATCTTATATTATAAATATATGAAAGAAAACTTTATATAAGTTTATAAAATATATATATCAAATAAAGGTAGGAATTTATGTATTTATTCTATTATTAAGAACAGATAAAATTTAATGCATTACATTTGTGTTTAAAACGAACCATTTTTTTTTTTTTCTTTACTTGCCTTCTGCTATTCTGTAATAAAGGGGGTCAACCCAAATGATCTTGCGGGCCACTTTGGAAATGCAGCCTAATTCCGCAGGCCGCCTATAAAATTATATAATCCCTCTATTAGATTTAGACCCACTATTAGACATTGTTTTGCAGTGAAAAACTGAAACATAATAATGAGTTATTATTTTTGTATTGACTATTATTCTTACATGTCAGCATAGATAATGAAATGGCAGTAAACGCACATTGTAAAGAAATATAAAACACCAAAAATGAAATATAAAAAATATAAACTTCATTAAAAAATATTTATTTTACTAGTATGTGCGGTATTTGTTTCTCTACTCTTTCACTAGCTTTTGCAAATCGATCTCCATTTGGGTATTGGCACATCGTAATGGGTGTTGCAATTTAGAGTCCGTTATATTGGAGCGTGTTTTGAGTTGGGTCCATTTCATTTTCGAAGAAAACGATTCGTAGGCGTAAGTTGAACTGAAAGCGTTACCGATTTTTGTGGCAGATTTCTCAAATTGGAAAATTTCTCTTTTGTGACGTAAGTGATATAAAAATGTATTTTTGATTCTAATGTTTCTCTGGTGTAGTCAGCAATGTCAGTTAATTTCCAATCGTGACTTTTAGAAGTAAAAAGAAAAATGATCTGGTGTAGTCAGCGTTTCCTCTTTACTAAGGGTGGCCAACCCAAATGATCTTGTGGGCCACTTTGGAAAAGCATCCTAACTCCGCGGGCAGCATGTAAAATTATACATACCCACATTAGATTCAGACGCACTATAGATAATTTTATGGAGTGAAAAATGGAAGCATAATCAGTTATTATTTTTGTGCTTACTCTTATTCTTGCATGTAAACATAAATAATATAGTAATAATGATACTAAACACATATTGTAATGAAACATAACATTAAAAATGAGATATAAAATAATATATAAATATAAACGAAATAAGAAAAAGGAAATCATTAAAAGATATTTATTTGACTAGTACGATATGTATTTTTCCGATCTCTCAGTTAGCTTTTGCAAATCGATCACCATTCAATTTCATTTTCGAAAAATAATATACAGTGAGTGTAAAAAATATTCGTACAGTACGACAATTGATTTAAAAGAGATCCGTTCATAAAAATTATAAACATAAAATCCATTTTAATTCATTATAAATATATAATAGAACATATTTTCACTAGTTTCATGTGAAACTGACACAAAAATAATTTCATTTATATACATGAATAAATATTTACAAAACTGAAACATTCCAACATCTTGTGGTGTAAAAAGTATTCGTACACCAAAAGAAATGCAAATTTTTTTAGTTATTTTGTGATTGGTTTAGCCGTTATGATGTAGTTAATTGACGTCATCTTGTAAGTTACTTAAAAGGTTCTTCAGTGGAAATTTAAATGTAGTGAGAAACTAGAAATTCTGTAATGGGTCGTAAAAGTAAAGACACGTTTCCAAAAGATAACTGATTTTAAAGCTCCGTAAAAATGGTAAATCGAACAACAAGATTTCTGATCTGATCGGTAGACCCCGTTCAACTGTGCAGTCAATCATAAAAAAGTTTGCTGCCACTGTAAAGGTTCAAAACAGTTCTCGTACTAGGCGACCATGTCTATTGACAGCATCTTACAGACGGTTTCTAGTACGTTCATTAAAGAAGGATCCCAAAATAAGTGCTCCTACATTAACATCAGAACTAAAGAACATGGGAACAACAGTCTCCGTAAGTACTGTTCGAAATGCATGCAGAATTGAAGGTTTCCATGGCCATGTTGCGAGACGAAAATTCTTTGTTAGTGAGAAAAATCGGAAGCTGCGATTGTCTTTCGCCAAGCAATACGTTAATGAAAATCCAGATTTCTGGAAAAAGATTATCTTTACAGACGAAAGTAAATACAACATATTTGGGTCGGACGGGAGACGAATGGTATGGACAAAGCGCAATACAGAAATGCATCGCAAGAATTTAGTGCCAGCAGTGAAACATGGGGGTGGAAGTCTGCTTGTTTGGGATTGTATGAGTGCTTCTGGGGTGGCCAAATTAGTCTCTATTAAAGGCATTATGAATCATCAACTTTATATTGACATTTTATAAAATAATTTAGGACCTAGTGCAAAAAAAATGGGCTTGAATGGTGATTACGTTTTCATACATGATAACGACCCCAAGCACACAGCCCGAAACCCAAGGCTCTGGATACTATATAATACCCCAAAGTTCATGAAATTTCCTCCTCAATCGCCGGACCTCAACCCCATCGAGAATTTATGGGACGTTCTTGATAAAAATATTTTATCCAAACATATTTCTAATAAAAATGATTTGGAATCAGCTCTTAATCAAGAATGGGACGCCATATCTAGCTCAATAACAGCAAAATTGGTGGAATCGATGCCAAAGAGACTCAAGGCAGTTATTCGAGCTAAAGGATATCCCACAAGGTATTAGCTGAAATATTATGATTGTATTGGCCAATATATGCCTGATGTACGAATATTTTTTACACCACAAGATGTTTGATTGTTTCAGTTTTGTAAATATTTATTCATGTATAAAATTATTTTTGTGTCAGTTTCACATGAAACTAGTGAAAATATGTTCTATTATATATTTATAATGAATTAAAATGGAATTTATGTTTAGAATTTTTATGAACGGATCTCTTTTAAATCAATTGTCGTACTGTACGAATACTTTTTACACTCACTGTATATAGCTGTAAGTTGAATCCAAACCTCATCTGTCAATTTTGCTATTTGTTCATTAAGAAAAATTTGGAAAATGCCATTATTTCCCGCCAACAATAGGATGTTCATTTGACATTGTAACTTTCGGAAGTAAGGGCCTGATGGCCGAGTGTCTAGCGCTCGATACCACAGGTTTCGGGTTCGAGTCCCGTCGATCTTTACATTCGTTATGGATGTTCGTAGTGGTTCGGAATCTACTTTAAACTGTAGGTCTAATAGAAGATCCCGGTCTAATAGAATCGTAGAGCCGTTCGTAGGGGTAGTGTGACTCGCGTCCATAGCCTATCTTCCAGCTACACGTGCCCCTTAGGTAGAGCTCAATGAGTTACAGCGTTGCAGCCCTTGCTTATGGCATAAAGATGAACTGTCTCTGTATTGCTAGCTGCATTAGTAAAAAAAACTTTTGGAAGTAAAAAGAAAAATGATCTGGTGTAGTCAGCGTTTCATCTTTACTTTTGTTGACGTACCAACCAGAGGCGAAGAGTTAGAGTCGGAGTCGAGTCTATTTGAAGGAGTCGGTATAAAAATCCGACTCTTTTTTTTTTTTTTTTTTTTTATAAAAAAGATTATTTTTCCAAAATACCAGCAATTAATGTTAAAATTAAATGTTAAAGAGGTAATTAAATTGCATTCTTCCATAATACAATCAGAGACTTTTTTTCAACGTTGAAGCTTGCTTATATAAAACTATCTTGGATCTAAAATGAAAGAAGATCTTATATAAAGAATATATGAAAGAAAATATTATGTAATAAGTATATATATATATAGAGTATAAAGTGCATTTATAATAATAAGGAAATGAAATTATGTACTTATTTTATTATTAAGAACAAATAAGATTTAATATATTACATTTGTGCTTAAAACGAACCATTCTTTTCTTTCCTCGTCTTCTGCTATTCCGTAATACAGGGGTGGCCAAGCCAAATGATCTTGCGGGCCACTTTGGAAATGCATCCCAACTCCGCGGGCCGCCATTCCCACATTAGATTTAGACGTCCCTATAGACGTTTTTGGAGTGAAACATTGAAACACAATGAGTTAATATTTTTGTGTTTCCTTTTATTCCTACATGTAAACATAGACAATATAATAATAAGGATACTAAACGCGCACTGTAAAGAAATATAGAACACTCAAAACGAAATAAAAAAAATGAAATCATTTAAAAATATTTATTTTACTAGTGCGTAGTTGTTTTTCTCTCTTTCACTTAACTTTTGCAAATCGATCTCCATTTGGGTATTTGAACTTCGTTTGTTGCAGGTTATCGTCCATTATGTTACCCAAATGGTTACAGCGTGGTTTTGTTTGCTCAATTTCATTTTCGGAAGAAAAAAAACAGTGTAAGTTTAACCAATAGCGCTAACAACTTCAACTAGTCTAGTTTGCTCTGCTATGAGAATCAACTTTGCGAATCTAGCGATGGTCACTGAAGTCACTTAAAGAGAAATCTAGAACCTGTAGTATTAGATGTTCCAAGATGCACACGCATCATGAGTTCGCAGAATATAATGTAATTATTTTGAGAACTCATCACTGTAAACTCATAAATAAAGCAGGCAATATCTGTCATATAGTATATTCCTTATTACAATTTTAAATTTGTAGGGACCTGATGGTCGAGTGGCTAGCGATCTGGCGTATGGTACCACAGGTTTCGGGTTCCGGCTGTGCCATGGATGCTTGTAGTAGTTCGAAATCCTCTTTAGGCCTTAGGTCACGGTCTAATAGGATCGTAGAGCGTCGCGAGGGGTATTGTTACTCCTATTGTTATTGTTAATCTTCAAGCTAAGTTACGCTCTACAGCCACGTTAAATCGGGACCTACGGTTTAAAGTGGATTCGAACCACACAAACATCCATGGCACTTCGGGACTTGAACCCGAAAGCTGTGGTACAGAGAGTTAGAGCGCTAGCCACTCGACCATTCAGGACCATATCATAGAAGTAAGAAAATATAAAATAAACAAAATGAAAACCCATTTTAAAGATGAAAAACTTCTATTACTTTATTCCAAAATAATTTTAAAAAAGACTTCAACAAGTAGGCCGGATGGCCAAGTGGCCAACGCTCTGGTACTCGATGCCACAGGTTTTGGATTCCCATCCCGGCTTTGCCAAGGGTATTTGTAGTGGTTCGGAAACCACTTTAAACCGTAGATAGCGGTCTAATAGCAATCGTAGAGCGTTGTGTGGGGTAATGTTGCTCGCGTCCGTAGTATATCTTCAAGCTACGTGCCCCCTGCGTACTGCTAAGTGAGTAACAGGGATGCAGCTCTTGGTTATGGCATAAAGATTAATTATTGCCAGCTTCATTAGAATAACGACATTTTGACAGTAAAGGTATGAAATCCAGTCAGCTTTCTTGAAGTGAGGCATGCCAGCTGAACATCAGTTTTCGAACAAAAGATTAAGGCGTTACTAACATCTTCAATACTAACTATGTTAAAATAACCATTTTTGATGCACTTTTATTAAAAAGTACTGTACTTAGAATCTTGAACACACTTTCTTCTTGAACTCTCATTGAACACACTTTCTATATTACACTGAAATTAGCGTTTGAGAAATTTTCCGTTTGCATTTTTAAAAAATATTTAACCAGACGGAACTTGAAAATTCTTTAATATTTCTCTTTTTTTTTTAACAATTGATATAAAAGAAATAGCTTCGCAAATATTGGTAAAGAATTAATATTGGTTGCTGTTGTTGTCGTTTCCCTCATGGAAGGAAGAAAAAGGGAGGCAGCTTCTATTGTGATGGAGCACCCGTAGGTAGAAGTCTGACTTCTGCTCTGTGTCGGTGAAGATGGAGGGCAGTGCCTTCCGGGAGGACTTTTTTAGGGGTAACTACTGCGCATTTGCATATCATATGGGGAGAAAACCCGGAAAATTCCCACCAAGTAGCCCGACTCACGGGGCAAGATACTGAACATCCCAAACGCAATCGAGTCTCCTCGTTTTTGAATCTACAACAATACCGCCATCGGATGGATCAGCCTTAATGCTCATCAGCGGCGCTCGTTGCCACGAGTCGGGCATTAATATTGGTCAACAATATAATAAATAAGGGTAAAGAATTAAAACTACGCATGCAATAAAGGCAAATAGAGATTTAAAAATCAGTGATTAAGAAAATTGCATTTGAAAGCAGAAGTATTGCACTATTAAAATATAGCTTCTTGTGTGATAGTTACCTTTTTCTTTTTGGAAGGGGGGGGGACACTGTCCTAATCATTATCTCTCAATAATCTTTTTGCCATTTTTTTTTTTTACTTTCAACCATAAAAAATGACGTGTTTTTCCCCTAATGCAGCTGGCAATAAGAGACAGTTAATTCTTATGCCATAAGCAAATGCTGCATCGCTGTTATTCATTGAGCACTACCCAGAGGGCACGTGCAGCTTGAAGATAGGTTAAGGACGCGAGTAACACAACACAACGCTCATATTATACCGGGACCTACTGTTTAAAGTGGATTCCAAACCCCCTACAAACATTTATGGCACCGCCAGGACTTGAAACCGAAACCTGTGGTACCCAGCGCTGGCCACTCGGCCATCAGGCTTCATAAAAAATGATGGTACTTCGTTCTTAAAAATGCCTTTTGTCAAGAAAGTATTTAGATTTAGTTTGGTGCTCTACGGTCATTTGTGCACACTTTAGGACATTTAGACAGGGACCTACAGTTTAGCGTGGATTCCGAATCACTCACTAACATCCATGCCGCCGCTACGATTCGAACCTGAAGCCTATGGTACCAAAGGCCATAGTGATATTTAGAAGATATTTAGAAGCAAAAGCTGGTCAGATATCCAATCTCTAAGGCGGAGCATAATAGTAGTAGAATTATATATATCTTTTTCCTTTTTTTTTAAATATTGAATACATGAAGAAATTTCAATTCTCTCTGAAGATTGTTAAGTAAAAAAAAAAAATCATAGAAAATAAAAATAGGAATTATGGATTGGCCTTCAAATAAAAACAACTGTTGTTTTTTTTAATTTTATTAATTTTTACATGTTAGAAATAAGTAAAAATAAAATAAAAATGTAATAAAAGGAAATTGTGAGGAAAAGTAAGTTAAATCTCTCAACATAAAGACATGAATCTCACTTATTACATTATCTCACATTATTAAGAGACATAAAATAATAAGAGACATAATAAATAATAAAAAAGAAAGAAATAGTAAGAGATATTAAAATAAACAATAAGAGACATTGTCTCACTCACTAATTACCATAAAACTCAAAAACTATTTATTTGATTGTAAAGTAAAATATATATACAAGTATATACTATGTAATAATAATAATTGTAATCAGTTGGGGCGATATACAAATTACCCATAAAATTAAAAATTTAATATAAGGACAAAACGCATAACAGCAATCTAAAAAAATAAATTATATAGAATTCCAAATGATTTTCTTTTCACAAAAAAAAAACTCATTTTCATTTTGAAATAACATTGTCTTTGCTTTCACCAGACGGTGATACAGTAAAATTTTACATTATTTAATTATTAGCCCTGTTACTCATTTAACACTACCCAGGGGACACGTGTAGCTTGAAGGTAGGATACGGACGCGAATCCCCACTACCCCCCGCAACGCTATACGATCCTGTTAGACAGGGACCTACGGTTTAAAGTGAATTCCGAACCCCTACGAACATCCATGACACCACCGGAACTCGAACCCGAGACATGTAGCACCGAATGCCAGAGCGCTAGTCACTCGGCCATCAGGCTCCCTGAAAGTAGTCAAGGCCAAAAAATTGATGAAGGAATCGAAAAATTCCGCTCTCGAAAAAAAATACCCATAATTTTTATGGGTAATTACAGATATCAGTGAAAACGTCCGAAATTGAAAGCAGACAAGGACATGAGAAAACCCGCCTCCCCAAAACAATGTCCATATATCTTATGCGTAATAAGTACATAAAAACAGAATACCTGAGATCTTAGCTTCCTAAAAACCTGACTTGGAAAAAGAATTCTCTGGTCTGCTGCACATGCGCACATTCCATTACACATTTATAACTTGTTATCAAGCAAAAAAGTAATAAAAACGTGCAATCTGAGATATTTATATTGACAAATGAGCAGACATGTCGGGATACAACAATCAGACCTTTTTCCTCTTTTTTTCTGAGCAGAGTTTCTCTTTTTCGAGAAGGTCAACCAGTTGAGGTTCTACTGTGCCCAAAAAGTAAGACCAATTATGTTTTTTTTTCAAAAACTCTTTATTTATTCTTCCAAATTTATTGCATCGCCTTCAAAGTAATCCCCTTCAGACACAATGCACTCATGCCAACGTTTTTTCCAATCCTCAATGCATGCTAAAAGTCATCGGCAGGGGATGGCCTTCAAAGAGTGCTGCGATTCACGTTGAATCTCTTCAATCGACTCAAAACGGCGTCCCCGAGTGGTCTTTTGATTTCATTTTTGGCGAAAAAGTCACGAAGAATCAATGCAGTGTGAGCTGGCGCATTCAGTGTTTTTCGGTACCAATCCAGATTTGACGCGTTTGAGGCCCAAAATGGAATGGACCCATCCTTTTTGAAATTCCAACATCATCAGCAAGGTCTGTAATTATAAATCGACGGTTTGCAAACACCTACAATTTTGCCGAGACGACCTTTATTTACAATGTTGTCGAGACATCAATTATTTACACTTAATACACAGTAAGTATATGAAAATCTTAATGTCATACAGAATTTTACAATTTCGTATTGAGCATCGTTTATAGCAGTGCCGAATCTCATGTGGCCCTTGGGTGTGTTTTTCAGAAGAAATATGTAGCACAGCATGTAAAGCCCCGTTTAGTAATTGTTAATTAATTTTTACGGTGTTTGCCAAATAAACAAGCGCTTTTGAATAATTGGATTTTTTTTTCTTTCACCTTCAAATACTGGTGGCCAACTGGCTAGCGCTCTGGCCTTTGATACCGCAAGCTTCAGTTTAGAATACTGGCTGTGGCATGGATGTTTGTGATGGGTTCGGAATCCCCTTTAAACTGTAGGTCCTGGTCTAATGAGCAAAAAGTGTGCACAATATGACATTAGAGCGACAAACCAAACCAAAACTTCGAATACTGAATTGATCTATAATTATTATTATTATATCCAGTAACTGAGTTTCAAAAATGCATTCCATTGACAGGGGCGATGTCTTAGAAGAGAGCTTTTTAGTATGGTTTGCCGCTCTACAGTTATCTTGTGCACATGAGGACTAAACAGACCGGGACCTACAGTTTAAAGTGGATTCCGAACCACTCATAAACATCCATACTAGTGCTAGGATGATCTGTTGATAGCACTGTTCTAAATCTAAATTGCCCGACTCGTGGCTCAGTTTCAAAGAGGTGAGCATTAGGGCTGAGGTTCAATCCGCTGGTGATACGATTCGAGATGCTGAATACCCTTTGTCACAATCGATGTCGAGTCTCTTCGTTTCTGAAAGCAGTGTCGGCAACCATTCCGTCAGCTGATTCGAACGTCAAGCCTTTCTGTTCCTTGCCGTTGGGTCACGAATCGGGTGATCTAAAGAAACGTGTATTTCTCAAATTAAACAATGCATAATTATAAAAACAAGTAGCATGAAAAAAATTTTAAGTCAATTCCTACTTTTTTTCACTCTCTATTGCAGAAGTCCTTTATAAATAATTTTCATTCATTTTTTTAAATTTATCTGGCGCCCTCTATGGGTATATACATGCAACTTAAATCTAAAAAAAACTAAAATTAATTGATTAAATGTAATGAATGAATTAATATTTGAAAAAACTGCATTAACATCCAGTGTCACCCACTACAAGTTCAAAAAAATGCATTTGAACTTGAGTGAATGAATAAAAAATGTTTTATGAACGATTGGAAAATTGAACCAGGTATATAGAGGGAGAGTGTGAGCTAATAGAAAGAATTTAATAAGCTCAACAATCCATTTTTTGTGTTTCAGACAAACGCACCCGATTGAGCATGAAGTGGCTGCTGGTGTTGTCTCTCCTGGTGCTGGCAGTGGCGGCAGCGGAGGACGAGGGCGAGTCCACTCCCAAGGAATCGTGGTGGAAGGGCTTCGCGCAGAGGGTGAAATCAGTGCTTTCCAAGTGGAAAGAGGACATCAAGCTGCTGTGGGACGACGTCCTGGCCAAGGCGGACGACATGCGCTCCTGGACTTCGGAGGTTCTGGACGCCTTCAAGGCCAAGATGAAGGACTGGGTGGAAAAGAGGACCGAACTGCCCGAAGACGAGAAGAACGAGATCGAGACCTTCATCAGCAAGCTCAAGACACCCACTCAAGCACCCCCCAAAATCATCGACCCCTAAACACACGAATCTCAAACAAATAAACTCTGTATGTCAAAATTATGCAGGGTGGCCCATAAGTCAGGAGGAGATTGTCCATTAAACCGTCTTTTTGAGGAGATTGTCCATTAAACCGTCTTTTGAGGAGATTGTCCATTAAACCGTCTTTTTGAGGAGATTGTCCATTAAGCCGTCTTCTTGAGGAGATTGTCCATTGAACAGTATTCTTGAGAAGATTGTCTATTGAACCGTATTCTTGAGAAGATTGTCTGTCAAACCGTCTTCTTGAAGAGATTGCCCATTAAACCGTCTTCTATTGCAGGGAAGAACTTATTAGATGAATTTCTACTAAAATAACAATAATAATAATAATAAACATGAAAAACTGTCCATTTGTATATATATTTTTCTTCGGTTTCTTCGTCCAGCATAAAAATCCGAGGATGTTGATGTTGTGTCCCTCATGGAAGGAGGGGTGCAGCTTCTGTTCTGATGAAGCACCCTTAGGTAGAAGTCTGACTTCTGCACTTTGTCGTTCTTACAGTCATAGGAAACCGGGACTTACGGCTTAAAGTGGATTCCGAACCACTACAAACATCCATGCCAGCGCCAGGATTCGAACCTGAAGCCTGTGGTACCAAAGGCCAGAGAGTCGAATCCGAAGATGTTCAATATGTACTTTTATTGCAACCCATCTATTGATTTTTCACTACAATTTCTGGATGTAAAAGCACAACAAAAAATCTTTCTCGAATTCAAAAAGTTTTAGCTATCCAAATGGTGGGCATGACTTATGGGCCACTTTGCGCACATAAAATTCAAAAGAAGGAAAATGCTTGAATCCATCGAGGACATTGTAGATCAGTAGAAACCATCCAAGTGACCGCGGACTGGGTACAAGTTCATCTTGCTCATGTGAACGATGTATTTTGAGACGAAAACATCCACAGATACCTTCACTAAAATCAACATTTTACAAAACAGCGATAAATCAACCACTGGAAAATTAAGAGAACATTCTAGAAATATTTTCGGAAAAAAATAAATGTAAAGTAAGCTGTTTAAATTTTTCAGAATTAATAATTCGTATTATGTAATTGCACGTTTCATGATTTTATATGGGATGACATTTGTTAAATATAACAAAAAAAAATATTTGTTTTAAGTTTTTTTTTCATTAGATTTTGTATTGATAGTTTTGAGTTTATTAAAAAAAAGTTTGTTATAACATGATAATGCTGTTGTTGATACATACTTCTTTCTCGTAAACCTCTTCAACGACAAATATATAGCATTTATTTAGGCTGCACTACAAGAAGTTTTACACATTATACTTACTCTGGTGTAATTACATTCTTGAAAAAACAGCCTAGCTACAGGTTCACCAATCTCCTTCTGAAACACAATGAAAGGAATTTCCGTACAATAGATTTATCGTACCGATGTAAAGAGCTACGAAATCGATTCCCCCAAGTTTATAACCAACCAGATATTCTATAGTTTCATTTTCATCACATTATTCATTAGCATTTCATTATTCATGGCTATTCAATATTTTCATTATTAATTTTTATTCTTCATCACCATTCTATATGTTCAATATCATTCCAGTAATCATCATCATTCTCTATTTTTTTTTTTGTCCTAATGCAGCTGGCAAACACTTAGACAGCTTGGTCTTGATGCCTTAAGGCAAGCGCTGCACAGACGTTACTCACTTTGCATGACCCAGGGGGCGCGTGTCACTTGAAGATAAGCCACGGAAGCGGAGTAACAATGCCCCCGCAACGCTCTACGAACATATTAGATCGGGATCTACTTTTAAAGTGGATTCCGAACCACTACAAACAACCATGGCACCGCCGGGACTCAAACCCGAAACCTGTGGTACCGAGCGCTAGCCACTCGGCCATTCAGGCCCTCATCATTCTATATTTTTATTATCATCCCCTTATTCATCATGATTCTTATTTTAATTATCATTCCATTATACATCGCCATTCTATATATTCATTATCATCGCATTATTTATTTTTTATTCTTCATCACCATTCTATATTTTCAATATCATTCCAGTAATCATCATCATTCTATATTTTTATTATCATCCCCTTACTCATCACAATTCTTATTTTAATTATCATTCCATTATACATCACCATTCTATATTTTTATTATCATCACATTATACACTTTTATTCTTCATTGCTATTCTATATTTTCATTATCATTCTATTAATCATCACCATTCTGTATTTTTATTATCATTCCATTATTCATCACCATTATCATTCCATTGTACATCATCATTCTATATTTTCATTATCGTCGCATTATTAATTTTTATTCTTCTTTGCATTATGTATTATCATTTCATTATTCATTGCCCTTCTATATTTTCATTATCCTATTATTCCTTAACATTCCATTATTCATCATCTTATATCTTAATTAACATCACATTACTCGTTATTATTATATTATCCAATATTTTTTATCTGACATTACTAGGTTGCAGCTTGTAATGTATTTTACTTTGGAAAGATTTATTGGGCAAATATTTCCATGAAAATTGATAAATTAAAAAATTATTAAATTCAGAGAAATGTTTAATATATTTTATAACAACCATTTAATAACTTTACATAATTAGACCAATCCAATTTGCAAAGCATTTCAAATTTAGCAATTCAATAAATATTTTTTTAAATATGGGATCATCATAATTATTTGAAGTTCCAAGCGGAATTGTTTCCATTTGCTGTTTAAATTGAATACTAACCTCTAGAATTTCTTTACACATCTGTCCTTCGGGTATGTATCATTGGCAAAGTGTTGTTTATAGATTATATATTCTATGGTCGGATCATTTTTTTTTTTTTTCACAATTAGAAAATCAGCTATGTTTAGAAAATCAACTATGTTGATAAAAATACCATGTTACACAGTTTTAATAGCCATATGTTTCAGTTTTTAATTTTAATACTCCTGCTATTTTTATAAATTTTTTCCAAGTCGGAAATGACAAGATTTTCTCTCTGGTACTTCTTAAACTTACTTAAAAACATACTTAATAATCAAAATATATACTCATAGAAAGAAATAAAATATCAGCAAAAAGCTTTTTTATGCTTCAAAAGATTTTTAAGGTAACCACAGTTGCTTTGTTTTTAAAGTTGATTTGCAGAAATTTACTCTGAAATCTCTGTCCATTTAAGTGCAACTGCTTTTCTTGCAGGTGATGGGAAGTGTTCTATTGTTAAAAAAAGTCTATATATATCTAAGTTGAAACAATAATTTTTAATTAAATCCATTTCCACGAGTAAATAATTATTGTGAATTATTTTACAATCAAATAAATGTGAGTATAGCTTAGAAAGTATATGTACATATATTACTATTTAAAAAGTTCCTGAAATTTCAATTCTTGAGTAAAATTTTTGAGTTAAACTAACATACATAGAAACATTTATTTTAGATTTTATGCTTTATTTTAATTAAATCAAATAAATCTTTCACATATTAAGAATAATGTCAAAAAAAAAATTAGCTATCTAACAGTGTAAAAAAAAATTATATTGTCCAAATAATTTACTAATAACTTATAATTAATAGTGACTTAGACATCTTTTGGCTTTTATAATAGCTTCTAATGTCTGAGACATAGATCCGACTCATTTTAAAGTAATTGAATTCTAAATAAAATTTTTTTTTTTTTTTGGTAAAACAATTTTTAGATCATCTTTGCTAGAAATGAATTATAATTTTACTTCATCTAAAACGTATCATAAATGCTCAATGCAATTGATATCCATTGGATGTGGAAAAAATTGAAAAATATCTTGGCATGCAATATAAAACATAAAGCCAGCGTACTATAAAAAAAAAACTTGATAATAAACTTTTTTTTTTTTTTTTTTTGCAGAATTAGAAATAAAAGTCTAATAAAAATCAATTCAATATTTCACTGAACCTGTGATTCTTGAACTATGAAGATTGACATTCTTACTCCCTTTAGGTCAAATAAAAAAAAAAAAAGTACTGTTGAAGAATTGCCATGAATTGCAAAACGACTTTCTGACCAGTAAGAAACTCTCGACTTTAACATTAAAAACCTTCGAGACCCAGAATTTTTTATGACGATTCAAGCAAGAATTTTTAATTTGCCTACTATACACATTCCTGTAATACTTTTGATCATATATTAGCTGAGAAGTAACATTTAATGGGTGAATAATAGCATTTAAATATTTTATTTTTTTCCCATAGAAACTTAAGAGTTTGCATCTATGGTAGCTCATAACACACATTGTAATTTTTTTTTTAATGATATATGGTAATTTCTAATTTCAATCCTATATATAGTGTTTCTATCCTTGAATATAGTGTTTTATTTGCTTTGAAATTTTTTGTTTTTAGTTATTATTTCTTTTTTTGAGAGTGAAAAATGAAATTTTTATCATCTCAATAATTTCTCATAACTGCCAAATTGCTTAGGACACTGTATTCCAAGAAATCAAAGAAACCCTTTTGAAACAAATCAGTAATATGCTTCAGACAGGTTGCCCAACATAAATAAAACATCCAAAAATAACATAATCAAATCAGAAATAGTTAAATTTTCAATTATTGATATCATTTTAAAACTTTAAGCCCAAAAAACGACACTATAGATTTCTGTGAAAACCTTAATTATAATTGCAGTAAGTTATTATTAAAATGATTTTGTAAAATATGAATTCATAATTAACAAATGTGTGCAAACAAAAAAAATTATGTTCACCATTTATGAAAATGTTTAATTTATTGCAACAATTGACATATCACTAATTATGTGAGTCATTTATATAAAAAATATGATATAATGTTAAGAATTTAAAAGATTTATTTACATAATATGTAAAGCTGAACATCAATGAATAAGTCATACACACTTTCATTTAAACGCAAAATACAGATTTAAAAGCATTGACACATATAAATAAATATACAAATTTTTTATCAAATAAACATACACATACTTGAATAGACATTTCAAGTTTTATTTTTAATCATGCATAATAGAGAATTTTTTTGTTATATTAATCATTCAAAAATCACCAGGAAATATTAGTAGTTACACAATAATGTTAACCATGCAAAATGTATAATTTACATTAGTAATGAAATTCATAGTGGAACAATTTAAAACACAAATTGATATCTCTTTCAATAACTCATATAAATTTTTAAAGAAATTTCATAATATATAAATAAACAAAAGACAAACATAAAACTAAGTTGAATGCTAAGAAATCTAAAAATATAAATAAGTTGCTTTAATGAATCATTTTCAAAAAATTTGCCAAATCATTGTCCGAGCTAATTTACATTAACGAATTATTTAAACAAAAAAATATATTCTTGCTTATTGAGCTACTTAATACTATAAAATATATTCTTGTTTTGAGCTACTTTCTTTTTAAATTTTTAAGTCAATTTACTCCTAGACTCTTAAAAATAATTAGTGTATTTCCAAAATTCCAGGATTTAATGTTAAAATGAAATGTAAAAGCTTGTCCTAGAATTGTGTCATGCGTTACTTTTTTTTAAATTTTAATTATTTAAAAATAGGTGATATAGCCTTGCAGTGTTAGATTTATTAATACTTTACTAAAGTAATACAATATACTTGTTTTTTTCTTATGATCGATTTAAGAAATATTGTTTAAAATGGTGCAAAGCAAGTATTTTAATTAATAATCACAACAGTTACTTAACTTCTTATAATTAATTGTTAGATACGAGAAATTTATTTTTAATATGTAATGAGAACATGAATTTATTAATTCTAATAAGTTACTTATATACTAATTATCACTATGGAACAATGCTTTGTATATTTTTTGCATGAGGTAACACGAATAAGTAATACAATGAAATATGCCAAGACTATTGAATGCTTATGATAAGATAGTGATTGGGAAAATGCCATCCAAATTATTCCATAAATATACAAGGCAAAGTACAGTAACTAATACTATGGACTAAAATATTTTTTTTAAATCATATTACTTTGGTAAAAACTAAAGAAATCAAAGAAAAAAAAAATAGAACATGTTTTTTTATGTGCAGATGCATATCATGTTACTTCAAGAAAGAAGGAAACTCAAACAAAATATGAATTAAAGCTCAAAAAATGTTCATTATTCCATGAAAATATTGTATCAAAAATAACTTCTGAACCAATGTTATATGCTTTATTTACAAAATAGACCATTTTATGTTCTGAAGCCAACCGATGTTGACAGAGACGATTGTAGGTAGGATTGTTGCAAATTTAAGAGTTTGTATTTTGCAAGCTATACCATCTGAAAGTTCTGTCTACCGTAGCATTTATTATCCTCCTTGGAATAAAAACAATATCCTCCTTATGATAAAAACAACTTTAATTATGTTTTCAATATATGTGAGAGCATAATACAATCATAGTATCAATTGAAGATCAGGACAGTAGAATAACCTGAAAGAAATGGAGCAATTAAGTAATAAGACCTTGAGCAAAGGAAGGAAAAAAATAAACATTTATGTGGAACAGTTAATGAAATGAATAATTCATTCTAGAATCTAATGAAAGCCTAGAAATCACATTGTTATAAAATACAACATGAAAACAAATTTTTTAAAGAATGCAAAGAACAGAATCTGCAATTAAGGCTGCAATAATTATCAAATTTCAGAAAAGTATAATTGCAAACTAAACGATGCAGATCTAAGTTACATTTTATTAGAGCTTTACAGCATCAGATGACTCTTCATATATGAGGGATAAAAGCTTTCTCCCTTTCTCATTAATTTTCCAACACAATGAACATGGTCCACCTGGAATCTGTGTTTACCTTGAACCTATTTTACATTATTAAGAAAGGATTAACCAAATATACAAGTTCTTCATTTCTTTCCTGATGGGCCTTTACCCAGTACAGACAAAAAAAGAGAATTTCTATCTTTTTACAATAATGATTTAATTTAAAACAACTACAATGTTTTTCAATAAACCTGGTCATGACAAAGGAGCTACTGATAGCATGGGAACACCATTAAAGCAAACAACAGATCAAATTTAGCAAACGGTACAGATAACTGAGACCACAAGATTCCATGTATTTAAAAATCATGTATTAAAATTGAAGCTATTCATTACACCTCAAAATAAAGTGGGTGGTTATTTTCAGCTGATACCATCTAATCTCTTGGAAGTCTAAGTTATTCATTTCATTCACCAGGTATTGACTACAAATTCAACAGCGTGTAGGTGTGTGCATGTCACCTACTAAATAAGTTCTAAGATACAATTAATAAATAAATAAATCCATAACAATTCTACTGAAATTTGTAGAATATTTAAAAGTAATGTATTTTCATAACAATATATATATATATATATATATTTCAAATCATTTAAAATAGTGAGAGACAGTAAAAGGTAACAGTAACATGACAATGAATATTGTGCATCTTTATTAAAAAAGTTATTCAATTATCTTTTTTTTTTTTTTTAAGGTGATATAGTCAAAGGACAAACTTATTAATTATTATATTTATATATAGATCATCATTTTTTTTGTCAATCATCATTTTTGGAAAAAATAATTTTAATAAAAAATTTATTAATTTCATTAATAATTATAAATACTCCAATACATAATAGAAACCAAGTCATGTTGGTTAGTAACATTCATGACATAGAAGCTCAAAATTTAGTTCCAAATTAAATATCTTTGATGGTATGAAAATTAAGCTCAAATGTCATTGTATCAGCTCAAATACCCTTAAAAACTAAATATTTCAAGCCAAAAATAAATTACATTGGTAATGATTTTTAATTTTTAAATTTTCAAATGTTCCTAAGCAAATTTTTTAAAAATGACTTTCATCTCTTACTTTAAAATATCATATTATATCATAGAATAATTATGATCATATAAACATATAATAATTATGATCTAGATAAATAAAAATGAAACATAGGAAAGCTTTTTGCATTGAGTGCAATGTTCTTTTAAACTTTTATAAATGCCTTCCACATTTACAGCAAACTTAATCTTTCTCTTTTTCATGAATACGAGAATGGGTATGTAAATTATTTTTTTCTGTGAAAAAGCTTTATCACACACTTCACAACTATAGGGCTTCTCCTTTGTATGAGTGCGATAGTGGATTGTTAAATAATCTTTCCTTGAAAAAGTTTTATCACACTTATCACACACATATGGTTTTTCTTCTGTATGAATACGATAATGGGTTAATAAATGATGTTTCTGTGAAAAAGCTATAGGACACATATCACAAGTGTAAGGTTTCTCATTCGTATGAATACGATAGTGGGTTTTTTTAAATCAGAATTTCGTGAAAAAGGTTTGCAACACACCATACAAGCATATGGCTTTTCTTTCGTATGAACTCGATAATGTACCCTTAAAGTATTTTGAATGCAAATGCTTTGCCACACACATCACATATAAGATGCTTGTAGTGAATGGGAAAATGCTTATTGAGCAGATATGCTTTAGGAAATACTTTACCACACACTTCACACACATTCATGGTCACTTCTAAATTTATCTAATAAGCTAAAAATGTTAATTGATGAACTCAATATTTACAAACAAATTATTTTTTTATTTATATATGAGAAGCCGTTACGATTATTTAAAATGTGATAGGTTTTTCTTGAAAATTGATAACTCGTAGTTAAATCAATCAATTCATAGCTAAATATGACAACAGTTTTTTTTTTTTTTTCTAAAAATTGCACATATAATGAAGAAAATTAACATAAAAAATCATTTTTTTAAAATCCCGAAAGTAGACATTTCAAAATAAAATTATATATTATGACTACTATTAGAAAGTTGAACACATTTACTTTTAAAAAGAAATTAAAATTGTAGAAAAGTTCACATCAGAACTTTTAAATTAATAGATTTACTTGATAATGAAGTTACAACTAAAGTTGTTGGATATAGTTGCAAATGTATTCTTCCCTTGGTGAATAGAAGGATTGCTCAATCTGAAAGAAATATTATTTCTTAGTATTTTTAATATATATAAAATTTGCAGAGAATAAAAGCTCTCCAATAAATAACTTTTTAATTAAATTGAATAAGAATAAAGATTTGTACCGTTATTCACTTATCAGTCCACCAATTTACAAATGTGAAAGTGCAATTGGGTATATTTTAGGAAAAGTACATTTGTATCAACAAAACTATTTTCAACCTTAAATAATATTAAAACAGCTGAAAAAGATCAAGATCTACAAACTAGTATGTACAATCAAGTTTATAAATAACTGTAGCTTATTAAATTCAACCAAATTTTCAAGATTCGTTTAAAGATAAATGCTATCATGTTACTTAAAAAATAATAAAATTTAAATAATGCAAAATTTGAAATAGCTGTTTTTTAACATCTTTTTTTTTTTTTTTTTAATATGGTTGCATTTTATATAACATGTTTTATTTCATGCAAAGATAAAAATGAAAGAAGCACAATACCTATTCTGTATTATTGTTTTAATGTGTGAAATTATCTTTGTATTCAGATTTGCAAGGAAGGGGGGGATAGTGGATAAAATAAGCGAACAATTTAATGTAATAATTAATAATAAATTTTCTTTAACATACAAAAAGAATAATTTAATTTTATAATTAAAATGTTTTAATTAATAATTTATAATACTTGCATCATAAATTCTAATTCTTTTTAAAAATTAAATTATATTTATTTACTTATGAGTTTTTTGAAAAAAAAAAATACTAATAAAACCAAAGGATTATAAAAATTTTGGAAATGTAATTTTATACTGAAAAGTTAATGCTTTATTTGATAAAAATAATTAATAACATTGTTTTCATGATTTTTGGCTATGTGTTTCATCAAAAACAAAAATAAATGTAAAGAAGAAATTAAACATTGATTACAAAATTTAAGTTTTAAGGAATACACACCCATAGATCAATCTCTGGCTTTATAAATAGATAGGAATAAATAAAATATTGTAAGAAATAAACAACTACTACAATTGTGCGTAATTAACAAAAACATAAATTTTAAGAAAGAAACTACATTACCAGTAAAAATATAAAGTCACATAAAATCTATTCCCGATTTTTTATTTTGATGTTGTGTATATTATTTGGATACAGAAATCCATCAATATTTTTAGTGGATCATTTTCAAAGCATTCCCGTTTTATGGCTTTCATGACCCAAGTGAAACTGAGTGCAGACTGGTGGGAACCGTCTGAACGATTTTTACAATGTCAAGATAACTCTTCTAGAAATTAATGAATAACAAATCACAAAAATAACTTTGATTTCAATACTTCGTAAAATCTTTGACATTTTTACAGTTCATGACAAATTCCACACCTAATCATTCTGGATTTATTCCTTTCAAGGATTGCATGCATTCATTATAACTCCTATATCACAAAATAGTTGAGGCAAAAAATGCAAAAAATATTTTTTTTTTTCTTAAATTAGACATTTCTCATCTACTTATGATTCAATTTGGAGAGATGGTTTTTATTTAAAAATATTACAGTTCGGAATTAAAGGGTACTGTAAGATGAATTAATAAATTCAATAATAGCAGGAGTTTTATGTTAAATGGAGTAATTTTGAAATCTATGAAATTGTTTTCCACTCGTGGTTACAGCAAACAGCGTTCTGAGTGCTTTTTCTCATCACTATCTACACGAGATATTTTCGAGATCATTCTAATCATATGGAATGTTTACTATATGCAAATGATATTTTTTTCAGAAGTGATAAAAACTCTGGGAAAAGTACAATAATATTCAAATAACCCTTTATAAAATTACTCAATGGTGCGAAAACTTGGAAATTCACCATTCAACCTAAAAAAGTGTGAAGTGTTAAATTTTTCTAATAAAAAACAGCAACCTGCTGAACATCTGAAAAATTTACAATATCCATATCCCTTGGAAACAACATACACATATTTTAGGCCTCACCATCTCTTATTCAAGCAACATTTCCTGTATCTTAAAGGAAAGTTATTAAAAAAAGTTTAAGCTCTTAAAGCAATTGCTGGCAATCCCTGGGGTTGTCAATACTATTACTTAATCAAATAACAAATACCACAATTCATAGTATATTGGAATAAGGAGCTCCTATTTTTCTCATCTAGCCATTTTATTTTTATCTCTGACTTCAAATAATTAACACCATATATCATCTGGCTATACGTTTTGCAACAGGTCTTCCAAGGTGGACACCGATATCATTGTTACTTAAAGAAACTGGTCAAGTTTTTTGTTTCAGAAGCTGTATATACTGCCAGAGTGATTTTTATCCAACATATTTATTTTGTTTCCTCTTCTCCACTCACCATTTGTCTTCACTCAGGAAAAAACGCCAAGGTTGAAGCATCATTTCACTTCCAATGTTTTTTTTTTTTTTTTTTTTTTTTGGACATTCAATTTTCTAATTTAACACTTAATTTTCCTAGTGTTAGTTTGAACTATAAAGTCACATTTCATATCAATGATTTCCTTTTCAAACAAAACAGTTACCTCATCATATCATCAAACATCTTTTCGAACAATACAAAAATGAACATTGGAAAGATAAGAATCATCTGACGCATCTAAGACAGAACTTAAACATTCAAAAGCAGTCATCAATTCCTTTTTACAAGAGTCTTTATCAGGACAGATTTCAAATTAAGAAAGTATTTTCACAGGAGAAGCTCTTGCACTCAATTTAACCGTTTCAACCTATGTTCTTTCATATTATAAATATATAATCCTCACAGACAGTCTATCAGTTCTTATAGCATTACAGAATTGTAATATCCATTTCAATCATATCATCCACTTTCTTGGGAATAAACTGCAAGATCTTTGTAATAGCATTTTATCCATCGAATTCATCTGATCCTCAGGACATGCTGGTATTACAGAAATGAAATAGCTGATTCTCTCGCAAAATCTGCAGCAGATACAATAATATTTCATTTGATATCATCAGAAGATCACATATTTCAACAAAAAAGAAAGCACAACTAAAAGCAACAGAGTAATGGATGGGTAGCAAATATGCTCAAGAATTCAATCATTTGAATAGTATTAAACCTCCTAAAACAGTTTTCCCTAATCATTGAAAAGAAGATATTCTTATATCCAGATTTCACACAAAAACCTATCCTAGCAATGCAAAACTCCACAGATTTGGCCTGACTTCATCTCCATTATGTTCGACCTGCAAAACTCCGGAAACAGTCGAACACATTTTTGTTTCAATGCATAAAATATGTAGCAGCACGAAATAAACTTCAAAGAGCTTTTGGATATAGAGTTCTGTCTTACTCATGGTTATTTGATATGTCAGAGGACGCTTATTATAAGACAACAGTGATACTTCAGTTTCTACAAAAAGTCTTGTAACTCTGTAAGCTATGGGGTACCCCATATATTTTTTTTGGGGTTATTTCTTTTTTCACTTTTTATTTCAAGTACTAATAGTGCTTCACATGTTCTAATCATCATTTAAGTGTTTAAATGTTGTGATCGGTCGATCAGTAGTTTTGTCTATTTCTTTCATGTTCAAATTTACTCCTTTTATTTTTATTCTTTTGGTTGCTAGAAAGTGCAGGCAACACTTCTTATATTTTAAAACCATCATAGGCAATGATTTCTGGAATTTTGAATTTTAGAGTGGTCTCTTTATGGGGGTTTCATTTTCGTTTCTGTCAAAATGTTTTGACTGTTATATTTAAAAAAGAAAAACATTTGGATAAATTGAGATAAAGCAGTGTTGGCGGCCATACATCTCAAAACACCAAGTCAAGACAAGAAAGAATTGCAAGTCAGAAAAGGATGCAAAATTACAAGCGAGATTCTGTTGATCATGAAGAAACAGTTAGAGATCTGGAGTAATATGAGTGGGGGTGTTGGTATTATTATTTACATTATTTTGCAAAAATCCAGTTGATCCGAGTTTCAAAACTAGTAGTAGGTGGATCAAGAATAGGATAATGATAATCAAAATCCCCAATAATAATGCAAGTTGTTGATAGATGGCATCCAGCCATTCAAGAGTGAACAGGCCATGGGAGTATAAATGTTGACTATTGTATAAGTTTTTATTTGTTATGTGTAATGTAACTGCTTGTATTTATTATTGTCTGAATAAGAAAGATTAACCCTTTGTAGTCGAAGTTTTTTCATTCGTATTACCAGCAACTCGAAGCGATTTTAGTGAAAAGATCATATTCACATGTAAGTTTGATATACGCATTATTTATATTGTTATTTGCATTGTCTCTGTGGCGAAGTCCTCGAGCTTGAAGACACATTTTAAATGGTTCCGCTCGGAGCCCTCGAGTGCAAAGGGTTAACAAGATTAAAAAAACTCTGCTAGGAATACTGGAATCGACTGAAATTAAAAAGTCCTCTTCTGTGCGTATTATCTAAACGATCAGTTCTATAAATTAGTTTAGCAGGTAAACGGAACTGATCTTCAGAATTAAGAATGCATAAAATATAAGATTTACCAAATGCTTATTTAAAATTACGTTTTTAACATTTATTATGAAATTTGATCAATTTTTCTTATGTATATATGTAAAAATACATGTAACAACATTTTAGATGAATAAATAAATGACTGTTAATTGAAATGAAATTTAAAGTAGAAATTTATTTACCAATGACAGTGCATAGTTTCATCAATTATTTTCTAATTTCAAATTTTCATTGGAGGTATGCTCCTGTTCGAAGCAGAATCTTTCAATGTTTGTGTAATTTCAATTTCGAACATTTCCATAGGCAACTATGGGCAAATTTGGATTTAGGAAACTTGTTTCAGTAATTCCGCAAATATTAAGATTAAATTGTATTCAACACAATTTTTTAAAAACATTTGTAAACACATATTTGTATCAGTTGTAAGCAAACTAGGTGCTGCCAATCAAAGATTTCAATGCTTAGATAAAAGGCATTTTTTTTTTTTTTTTTTTTCTTCTTTTCTTTCTTTTTTTTTTTTTTTTTTTTTTCTAATGCATGTAGACAGCAGTCTTGGATGCCTTAAGGCAAGCGCTGCACTTACGTTGCTCATTTTTGCATTACCCAGGGGGCGCATGTAACTTGAAGATAAGCCACGGACGCGGAGTAACAATGCCCCGCAAAGCTCTACGATCCTACTAGACCGGGACCTACCACTTTAAAGTGGATTCGAAGCACTACAAACATCCGTAGCACCACCGGGACTCGAACCCGAAACCTGTGACACCGAGCGCCAGAACGCTAGCCACTCGAACATTCAGGGCCGGCAAAAGTATTGTTAAAAAGGCAAAAGTAAAAGTATAAAAATAAAAAGGCAAAGATATTGTTCCTGAGGAATAAAATCCTCGTACCTCCAGTTACAGAATTATTTAGATTTTAAAATTTTTTTTTTAATTTCTTCCAAAAGGAATTTACATTAAAGAGATTTAAAAGGATTAACTAAGAGTGAATTTCTTGCTCAGGAAAATTTAAACTATCAAATTTAAAATTATTAAACTACAAAACTTAAAATTAGTAA
>BPLR01006489.1:0-78875 GCA_021605095.1 Caerostris extrusa
ATATTTTCCACGGCCTTAAAGTGTGTTTTATATACACCAGTGGATTTCCTTTTTTTTTTTTGAATAAGGATTAAATTTATTTTAGTATAAAGCAAGGATTATAATTGCTGTTTAGAATTTTCAAGAAATTAATAAAGTATGTATATCCATTAACTTAGTAATATTCAATTAAGGGAATTTACTAATTATTGATTTTATTTTCTTATTAAAAGAAAATTATCTTAACAATTGAAATGGATTATAAGAAAAAAATAAAATAAAATTATAGCTCTCAATCTCATCAGGAAATCACATATATGAGAATTGTTATGAGTTTTTATGTCATAATTTCCTTATAAAATATTACGTAGAGAAATTTTTGTGAACTATATTTCCATGATCTCATTGTAAAGAAATAAATTTTATAATATTATAGTTTACTTATTTCATTACCAAATTACATTAAAAATTGCAAAAGTTATCAGCAAAAATTGCAAAATGATGTCGTAAATTATTACTAATTTGTAAGTATCTTAAAATTAGTACATAACCTCAATTTTTTCATTTAATTCATATATGAAATTGCTATATACCAGAATATTAGTGTGAATTAGGACTAACAGTAGGAGCTGATGTACATGAAAAGCTTTTTTGTTGATTTTACATGAAAGTGCATTTTTACTCATCAAAATAATCATCCCTTTTAAAAATAGTTTGTATTTAAAAGCCTAAAATAGTTTTGTTTTTTTTTCTGTAAATATGACTTTGCTTCAGTTTGTCACTTTCAGAATAGCAAGTATTGAACGATGCCATGTAAAAATGAAAATTAGTAATTTAAAATTTAAAAAAAGAATTGCATTTTTCTAAAAATAAATACGTAAATACATTATCACATTTGAAATTTTATTTACCTGATAATTTTATGTTCTTATCGGAAAAATAAAAAGGCAGTTTTCAAAATTTTAACTCTTTATTTCCCTTAACTTTTTATTTTCAATAGTGGATCGTTGTTGAAAGGCTGATGTCACAGAACAAGCAGGGGCTTAACAAAGAGTAAAGCTAATTCAAAAGGCCTTCAAAAACTAATCCAAATAAATTGATCTATTACTAGATCATGTTAATCACTTAAAAGTAGTTAGCTGGATTATTTACTTTGTTAGCCAAAGTATTTTGAGTTAGATTAGGATAGTATACACCCCACTCTTGGGATTATGGAACATGAGAAAAAAAAATGTTAAAAATGACATTCAATGAATGCATGCATAGGAGATTTATTTCGTTCAAGACTTTTAACGCAATGTTGACCTAAGGGATTTGGGCCAGATTCGTGTGATTTCAAAGGAAGTTTTCGTGTCCCTTCTTTATTAGTTACGTCATTGCTTTTAACTCATTGTACATCTCCTAGACAGAAAATCCTGTTTTCTTTTTAGATTCTGATGAATTCAGGCGTCTGCTATCAAAAAAAAAAATTTAATAGAAAAGGATTTTTCTGGTCTTCAGAAATGGTACAAAGGTTAATCTCTTTGCGGGACGTTTTTCAATGCATTGCGTCAGTTTTGTACGTCATTCGAAGAGTTTTAGAGATTTTTCCTGATAACATTTCTGCATCTGAAAGTATCCACGAGAAATAGGCAGTTCGGAGATTGAAACATTTTTAAGTCGAGTTTTTGATGTTTTGTGCACATGTTTTTCATGAAATATTGCATTCCTTGTATATCTGATAAAACAACTTATTTTACAAACATTTATTCATACAACATCCAAGTACTAACTTTATTTTGACAGAAACTTCCTTTGTTAACTGAATACTGGTAGAAAAAAAAAAATTTTACTTGGACAAAATCATGTCATAGATTGTGAGCACGATTGTCATAGATTTCCTGCATACACCTAAAGTGCCACAATTCTTATTTTGACGGATTGGATTGTTATTTTGATTGCCATCATAAATTTCAGTTTCATTAATTCAGTTGTACACAACCTAAAACTAATAAACTAAATATTACTTTTTTGCTGTACGAATTCATGTTATTTATACATACAAAACTTCATTTTATTCTCTTGATTTTATCTTTACATTTCACCACTACTTATCTAATCTCTTCTATTGTTCTATAACTTCTCTAATAACTATTATTATTACTATATGTCTCAAAGAGTTGCACATCGTAAACATAGAAGTTAGTCCCAGAAAGTTCAATTCGTATATCTGTTTCACCAATTAGTAATATAAACAGGGCTCAAATGTTCCATGTCTACTCCTTTTTATTCTTAAATTGGAGGTCTGCGACTTGATCTAACTATTATTGAGTGTACTTGTCCTTAATCTGTACTTGTCCAATCAAGTCCTATGTCCAATCTATTAAAAACATTTGCAGCATCACCTAGTTATTAAAAATATAACCTGAACCTAACTCAGTAATAAAGGAAAAAAAGAAAATAAAGATAATATAGATAATCATTAAATTAAATACATTATAATCAAACTAAGAAAATGAAAAATTTGAAATAATAAATAGTTAGATATTATAAAATATGAATGATTACAAATGAAGCAATTTAAATAAAAATTTCTTTCAAACTAGTGGCTAAGGAATCTTAATACAATAAATTTACCTATGGAATATATATATTATTATTATCCTAAATCAATATTTTATATGCATGATCTTTAGTATTTGCAAATAATTATTTTGCAATTTTGTAGTATAATTTGCAAATTTAATAACTTTTGGTATTTTTGATGATAATTTGTAAAGAATTCTACCTATTTGCGTATGAAAAAAACTAATTACTATTTCTTAGTGCTTTCTAAACTATCGGGTAGTTTCTTCGATGGAATGTAAAAATATTTTCTGAATTTTATATAGCTCGTTGTAAAATAAAGCAAAGTTGTTGACTTTGATACCTCTCAAGAGTGAAAACAGTCCAAGTTAAAGTTCAAAAAATAAGGAATAACTATTAAAATTTTGTTTGAAGTAGTAAAAAAAAAGAATTGATGAACGAAGTAATTATAAAGATATAAGGACATCTAACAGTTTACATACAAAAATGTTGAAAGTAATGCCGAAAAATTATGTTGTATATATTACTAAAAATTTCCTCAGATGAGAAAAAATATTATTATAAAGGAGGTATTGCTATAAGGTCTCCCTATAAATTTTCTATACTTTCTATAATGTCTCATTTGCTTCAAAAGTTGTTGACTTTTTGATTCCTCAAGCAAGAAAACAGCTCAAGTTAATGTCCAAAAACAAGTAATTTTTCACTATATTGCAGAAAGTCCTTTATAAATAATTTTCATTCATTTAAGTTTATCTGGCGCCATCTATTGGTAGATATATGCAACTTAAATCTAAAATTAATTAATTAAATTTAATTACTGAATTAATATTTGAAAACTGTATTAACATCAAGTGTCATCCACAACAAGTTGAAAAAAAACTGTATTTGAACTTGAGTGGATGAATAAAAAGTATTTTTATGAACGATTGAAAATTTGAATAAGATATATATAGAGATTGTGAGCTTATAGAAGAAATTGAATAATGAATAACTATTAAAATTTGTTTGAGACAGAAAAACACAGAAACCACACACAGAAAACACAGAATTGATGAATGAAGTAATTCTACAGATATAAAGTCAACTAACAGTTAACATACAAAAATGTTGAAAGTAATGCTGAAAAATTCAAGCTTTATACATTATTAAAAATTTCTTCAGATGAGAAAAAAATATTATTAAAAGGAGGTATTGCTATAAGGTCTCCTATAAATTTGCTATACTTTCTATAATGTCTCATTTGCTTCAAAATTTTAATTTCAAAATATGAATTATATAATCACTTTTTGATATTAAATATAAATAATTCATTACATTAATTATTTCATTATCTTTATTTTCGTGGTGAAACTGATTTAATATTTTCATGAACGATCTTGCATGAGATATTATTTTTCTCTGTATTAAGTTACGTTAAAATATGATCATAAAGAAGAGAAAATGAACAAATTGATATTCATTTCAGAATTTAATTTTGAATGAACTAGTTGGTGCATTTTTAATTTTTTAATCACAATTTAAATTCTTATATTTATAAAAACGCTTTGATTGGTATGAAAGGCAACCCAATAAAAATACCGAATATGAGAGATATTAGATATTTTAAAGATTCATGTGATGTTTAAAAGCAAGAAAGGTTTATGAAATACAAGTGGGGTTTTATGTTTAGCAGTTCATCTCCATTCATAAAATACAAACATACAAACATACAAACTCCTACAAATACAAAATACATACAAACTCCTTTGCTAAGAAAAATCTATCAAAACTGAGTTTCTTTTATGCAATGTACTGTACATCAAATGCTTCAGAGCATGCATAAAAAATATTTTGCGTCTTTACTTATTATCTGACTAAAAAAATGAATCTTTTTCATGAGATGACAAATAGAAAGATTTCAAACCACCTGCCAACTCCTGCTGGTGTTTTAAAATTGAAAACATGACTTCGATTGCTTTTTGCCCTCTGAATTTCTTGCTGTTTGTTATATAGGAAATACCTTTTTGAAAAGTTTATAGGAGCAAAAATTATCACAGACATATTCTATAAGATATCTTTTTGTATGCTTTTAAAACATCTGACAGCACATAAGTTTGCTCTGAGACTTTTAATATATTATTTGTTCTTTAAAAACATTTTTTCCAAACTCTGTACCACTGTAAGTTGCATTGAGCTCCAGAGTTTTCTATTACTGTGCAGTAGAGTGTTTGAGATGTGTCTGTAGCACAAAAATCGATTGGTTCTGTATTAAAAATATCAAAGAGTTTTTGAGAACCCATGTAAATAAAAATTCTCAGGAAATTTATTCTATTATTACATACAAAATACTCGACTCTGTACCATACTATATAAAAGTGTAATGTGATATAAATGTAAAATATTTTTCGCATTTGATTTGATTTCAGAGAATCAATTCTGCTCTTAATATACATACATTTATGTTCAGATGTAAATATTTAAAAAGTAAAGAGACACGATTTTATGTATACCTAAAGAATGTTTCTTATTCTAAATACTTAGAGAATTTATTACAATTTATTTTTAACATTTTATGTGTAGTTCGTAACACCATTATGAATATCGTAGTTTAAAAATAAATTATTAGAAACAGAATTTTCTAATAATTATAAACATTTAATTAATTCAATAAAATAATTATAATATAAATCCAAACTTATGATTATAAGATATTTGGAAAAAACTAATTTAAGTCAAATAAATTAAGTCGATTTGTTTCAATAAAAAGTCTTAGTTTTTCTTTCTGATTCTCTCATAATTAATTTGAAAAATAAAATTCCTTTGTAATTCTTTTTTTAAAACGTGTTTATTTGAATTAATATTTATTGTTCATTAAAACTCTTTGATGTATATTAACTTAAATTAGTTAATCAATTTAAATCATGAAATGTAGTTAAAATAGAAAATCAGGAGCAATAACCAATTTTTAGTGGGCTGTTTTGTTCAAAAGATTATTTAGATAAATGATATATGCTCCTTTTTTTTAAAAAAAATTTGTATCATAAATAACCATGCTCACAAATTGTATAAATAATAGTTCTTTATGATAACAGTTTTTTTTTCAATAATATTTTTTTTTTTTTAGTTTTGTTTACAAAAATAAAAAAAAATAAATGGTTATTTGCTATAAGTCTTTTGCATGATAAATCTATATATTCTTTTTATTTTAATTAAATTTTTAAAATAATAAATCCATATATTCTTTATTTTAATTAAATAAATCTTTATATTCTTAAATTATAAAATTTTGAATACTCTGAATCCTGAACATTTTTAAAATTTACAAAATATTAAAAATATTCTTTTTAATATATATTTAATGCTTTTTTTCTATGCTCATATTATATTAAAGTTACAGATATGACAACAAAGAAAATAAACAAGAAAAGTACTGATCCTGGTTTTAGATAAAATTAACCTGATAAGGATTGGACAACTAAACTGGAAGGGAAGAAGGTATAATTCAAAAAGCCCAATAACAGAAAAACAAGTCTAAAGTTCCCATGTTTATTTCATATATAGTAACAATAAATCTGCAATACAAAAATTCATTCCTAGCGTTTGAACCACGGATGGATGAAGATGAAGATTTCAGATCCCTTTCTCAAACTGTGATGGAATAATATGGATCCAGTGTAGCAACCTGTCTTTAATAAGTCTTCGGTGACGCTGAATCTGCTACACATCTGCCTTTCAGTCCCCAGCATTTGAAAAAAAAGTAACAACTAATTTTATTCATTAAAAGATGAGATGTAGTTATCTATGAAATGGTACTCTAAATTGCTGAGAGTCGCATGAAAACGAAAAAAATATTTAGAATATTTAGCTTAAATTTTTTTAACAGAGTGATTAGATTTCATATTAAAAATAATTCTTTTAAATATTTATTTAATGCTTTTTTAATGCTTTTTTTATACTAAAGTTAGAAATATCACAAAAAAGAAAAAAAAAAAAACTGATCCTTATTTTAGATAAAATTAATAAAATTTTATTCTTAAATTTATCTTAAAATTATATACTCTCGGTGTTTTATTTTGATGATAATAATCAAAATAAAACAGCAGAACTGTAATAGAAACAAATGTATTAAACCATCTTTAAAAAATGTATCTTTGATTTAGTAAAAATCAAACTTATTTTAAGTATTAAATACGGAAGAAAAATTAATTCAACATCCCAATTCTTGCCTGAGATTGGGTTCGCAAGTATAATGCTGGAATTTTCGTCAGAATCCGCATTTCGATGAAAAAGCATAATGAGTCTCATATTTTCCTCCTAGGAGGATAAACAGTAAAATTATGCTTCACTCCCAAAACGAGGTACTGACATCTCGCACAAAAGATTTCTTTGCTGAAAGTGAAAAATAACAAAATATATTTTTGTTATGTTTGGGATTAAAGGTGGTTGTTTTGTTCGCGCCAGTTTGCGAAAAGCCCTAGAAAAATAACACCAGCAAAAAAAAAAAAGAAGTACTTTCTCCTGGAGTAAAAGGTTTTGCATCAAGATTTGTTTGAGGCTAGCCATTATTTTAAGATGTAGTTAGAAGTTCCTGCTTTATATAAAAACGTACGAGTATTATTTTCTTTTTCTTTTAAATTATGTTCCCCTTTTTTTATACTTCATTCTATGCAGATATCATCCTGTTGTTTTTGTGCATTATTTCGAATTTAAATCTAAATTCTTGATGAAATAAACATGTTTTTCTATTAAAAAAAAAATGTTTTTACTTTTTCTGAGAAATAAGTAAAATAATCCATTTTTGTGGAATTTTAATTAAATGAATGTGCATAAGAAAAACGAGAAGCTAGGTATTATTTGACGAATTTTGCTTTAGAAACGCTATTTCTAACCGTAATGTGGTTTAAATTATTTGCTGAGATTAATTTGCGAGTTACAAAAACACATTTAAGTATATTAGGTCATATACCAGTACACATAAAGACGTATGATAAAATGCTGTTTTTAATTTCTTTTGTAATGCCATTTATTTCATCACTGAAATTTTTGTAGTTTAATTTTTAATTTTGTAGTTTTAAATAACAAGCAATTTGTGTAGTTACAAACAACAAACAATAATTTAAAAAATTTAACCAACAACAACAAGCAACAGCTATTAAAACAATGTAATGATCAAACAAAATAAATAATCATTTAAAATTCTAACATTTTAAGTGATTAATTGAATTCAAGTATTAAACACACACTTCCGATGCCTTAATTTATTTATGTGGATCAAATGCATGGGTAGTTAAAAATTTTTAACCGAAACAAACACATAATAGGTAAACTTAAAAACAAACCAACTTATCTAAAAGAATTTTAGTTAAGTTATTAACAACTAATTAATAAAAATAACTTCGATTCAAATAAAAATAATTCCATAATAAAAAAAAAAAATAGTAATAACTTCGATTCAATTATAAATTAATTTACCATTAACTATTTGTGAAATGATTTTGACGTTTATTTTTTTATTTAGGATTCGAACTAAAGAAATTAATATATCAGATCTCAATGTAAATACTTATTTGTAATATTTTGATAATTTAATATTTGTAATATTTGTAATTTTTAATATTTGTAATATTTTATTAATGTTTAAATAATATGTTTATTATTTTACTTTCCTTCTTCCTTCCTTTCGTTTGTTACATTCTTCAGCCCCCATGATTTCAAATTCTTCAGGGATTGATGTTAATACTAAGGATCCTATAAATAATAAGAACGGTACAGTATTCTGGAAAATACTTTTTATCTCGTAGAAAGTATAAAGTTATATTGAATTTAATACTTTTGAACCCGTATTAAGTGATTTTGTACTAAATATTTACATTTTATTGGTTAGTGTTCGAGTTGAATGGGATGTAAAAAATTATCGTCAACGAACATTTTCTTTTATTATAGAGACATATGGGAATTTTTAATTTAATTAATATAGACTAATTTAAAACATTATTAGCTTAGTATTTGGAAGTGATGAAAGTTAAATTGTTTTGGCATTGTCCTGAACAAAAGGTGAAAAATGTTTATGTATAAAATACAGAAAATATATATAAAAAATATGTTTGCAACAACACGATTGAACCATTTACTATGGTAGGTGTAGCAATAATAATAATTATTCGAGTGGAATTAATACAACCTGGAAAAGTTTTAGGAGATATTGTTATTGCAAATGTTCATGCCTTTGTTACCCCTTTTTTTGTAATGCCTATTCTAATTGGAGTATTTGGAAATTGATTAGTTCTGCTAATATTAAGATCTCCAGATATAGCATTTCCTCAAATAAACAATTTGAGATTTTGATTATTATCCTTTTTTTTTTTATTTTTATTATTTACATTATTGTTTTTATTATCCAGTAGTAGAAAGAGGGGTAGCAGCTGGGTGAACAGTCATATCTGTAACTATATTTAAGCTATCCCCTTTAGATCCATTAGAAGAACACGTTGATTTATATATCAGTAGATTTTACAATTTTTTGTTATTTATCAGCATCATATTTATTATTTGCTCTAAACTTCCTCTTTCCTCCATTTTCAATTTTTTTTTTTTAAACAAAAATCTTTTAAATAGTGCATGACATTATAATTATTGCTCTAGAAAATACTCGATTTAAATGTATTAATTGGCATCTCCAACGTCAATGAATTTTGCGGACACAAGATATGATGCAATTGGGAAATTCAAGTTTTAACGCTTATAACTTTTAACTTCAGTTATTCTATTAATGTTTAATTATTTTTTTTTTTATCTTTGCATTGTTTATGCAAAAATATGTCCTTATAAATATTTATGTTCTTTTTCACTATTATACTCAACGTGGAGTCAAATTTCAGAGCTTTTTATATAGATTACATCAGCATGATAACTAGATTACGACTAATCAAACATTAAAGGTTACTGATGCTTGTCTTTAATAATAATTATTGAGTCATTAAATTCCAATGTTTTTGAAATCATTTTATAATTTATTTCATGTTATAATTTTTATTTATTGTTTTTCTCATCAACTTTTAATAATCTCATTGTTTATTCCTTGATAAAACTGATAATTTATTGTGAGCTTCAAATATAATGAAAGCTAGATAAATTTTAAAAGTGTTAAAATAAATTGTAGCAGCACTTAAGGGACAAATGTAAAAAATAAACGTTATGCTAAAGCACACTTACATAAATCACATCACAAGAAAAATATCATATCACAGTGAAAATGTCTCCTACTTATCACATTAGCTACATTATATAAAAATGGCATCGTCACGATGCATATAGTTTGGTATATCACAATAGAGTTACAAAACTGTCTCTCCTCCAAACATATAACGAATAATAGTAGCTTTGCTATCAAAATAATATTAAGTAGAGAATACATACAAAATAATTCTTAATCCAGATGGATATTATAAGTTCCATTAAAGAAACCATATCTTTTCCCAGCATATTTATATAATGTCTTATCAATAGAAACATCTGCTTCATAATTTATGTAATAGCTATCGTTTTCAGGTGATGTTGTTACAAGTGAAACTTTACGAAGCGTGTATTTCAAAATGTAGCTACTTAAATGCTATATATATAAGAGCTGCTATAGTTAGTTGATTCTATTACAAATGATAGTGCTATGAAAAGAATAGTTTTAAACCCAACTTATTAAACATTAAACGAAAACTGCAGAAAAGCTTTAAGATATGGCTTAGATAAAGATCAAAAAGCATCTAAGAAGTAATTAAATGGTTATTCTTTTATGTATAAGCTTCTAATATATACTTGATGTTAAAAGGTTCATATTACACACTGTAATTAAAATTGCTCTTTAACTGACGTTAACATTTTTAATTAAATTTGATTCCCTATATGTTAAATTTATTTGTAAGTTAAACAAAGTAGTGCAATTTTAATATTTTCCCTTTTGCTTATGGCAATGATGCTGAAGTGTATCCATGTCTTAAATTACCCATTTCATTATAGTTATTAGAGAATTCTCAGAATAAGACTAATGAGTCTTTAAAAATAGGCATTTACATTGAGTACTTTAAGTAATGACAAAGCTTAGTCTTGTTTATTATTTTTCATTTTCCTTTTCAAATCAGTTAAGTGAACCAGATATTCTATACTTAAAGATTCCTTTAATTTTCATGTATTTCAAATAACTGAGAATAAATCATGTAAATATATATATAGTTTATAAGTCGAATTTGTTTGAAGTAAAATCAGTCTTTAAATAAATAAGATTAATAACAGTAAAAGCTACTTAATTACACTAATTGCTGGTTTTAAGTGATAAATTCGGAGATTATATTGAAAGTGATATTGGAAAACTGAAAATAAAATTTATAATGATTGCATTCAGTAAAGTAATCAGCAAATCTTTAATATCTGACTAAAAATTATTTATAACTAGATAATTGCATTTTTTTTACAAAATTAAAAGCATTTCACAGATTTATATTATTTTCGTTGAACTTTTAAATTTTTGACGAAAAGAAAAATAAGCTTGAAAGAAAAATTCGATTTCTTTTGAGTTCTTTACTGACCGTTTTCCCAAAAATATAAACTCTATCTAGTCTTTTTTGCATCTTCCATATTCTTCTTTCCTATTTCTGTTGAAAGACTTCAAAAAAATCTCACTCTAAAAAAAATCTGAATCAAATACAACAAAGCTGAGATTTCTGAAAAGCACTTAACTAGTACTTTACTTTTGATTTGATTGGTACGAAGTGGCAAAGAGATTTTTTTTTCACTTGTTGCCACTCACTTCCTAGTCAATCGAATTTGGGCACGTCCTATTCCTATTTTCAGTTTTTCTTTTTCGGTCCTGTAATTCAAAACTGTTTTTTGATGATTGCACATGGTTTCCTTAAAGATGCTCAAAATAGTTCACACGTGGTGTAATTATTGGAACCACTAGAAGCTCATATTCCATATTGAACTTCAGTGGAAAGATTAATTAAAACCCCGAAAGTGCTTTTTGTGTTCTATTTTATTTTTCGTTTGTTCTGACAAAATAAAAGTTTTCAATATATTTTTTCAATGGTTTACAAAAGTTTTATTTTCATTTCTTTAAATAAATATTTATATCTGATATTATCTGAATTTTACTATTAATTAATTTTACTGCTATTTAATTAAATTAGTATTTGATAAATATTATCTGTCTTTAAATAAAATAATTATAAATTTTATTATCTGATATAAACATGACTATACTGAAAATGTACAGATTGCATTTCTATTAACTAGCTATATTCCAAAATACAGGGAAAAAAAAAACATAATTAAGATAATAAAAAAAATTATGTACTTTTTTTTTTATAAGCATACGTTGGACTCATTGAAATTAAAATCAATTTCATCACTTTAAAATATTTGAAATCGTATTTTGCTAAGAGCAACGTTCTCTCTAAAGAATTAATAAAATGATCGCTTTTTTTTTCTCAAATTTTAAATTAAATTAAATTAGAAAAGTATACAATTATATAGATTCCGTTTTTAAATATTAATTAATAATCAATAATGATTATTGACTGAATTATTTTAAAAATATCATAATAAAATAAAATCATCATATAAAAATATCACAATAAAATAAAATCATCATATAAAAATATCATAATAAAATAAAATCATCATATAAAAATATCATAATAAAATAAAATCATCATATAAAAATATCACAATAAAATAAAATCATCATATAAAAAATATCACAATAAAATGAAATCATCATATAAAAATATCATAATAAAATAAAATCATCATATAAAAATATCACAATAAAATAAAATCATCATATAAAAATATCACAATAAAATAAAATCATCATATAAAAATATCATAAGGAAATAAAATCATCATATAAAAATATCATAAGAAAATAAAATCATCATATAAAAATATCACAATAAAATAAAATCATCATATAAAAATATCATAAGAAAATTAAATCATCATATAAAAATATCATTTTAAGAGGCACATATCGCCCTCTTAGGATTTATCTTAAGAGGGCGTTATATGCCTTTTTGTAGTCATATCGTTGTTTTCGAATGGAAGCCACTTTGATTTGAGGTCTTTCGCCTCTAGACCGGCAGATATGTAGCAAACTCAACATTATCCAGGATGCACCTCGGCGAACCTGTTACACTTCATCTGCATTTTACCATCACGATTTTGAGTGAAAATGGACTGTCATCCGGGATTTTTCACTCACTTCTTTGAGCACAATGAAAGGCATTCCAAATTTAGTCTGCCTTTCCCAAGTATATGAATAATAGTTTTTCGGTTTGATTTCCGCTTGTCGGGTTTTGAACTCGACTCAGCTAGCTCCGCAAATTAATATGCTATATCACAAGCCTTTCCAGTCCTCCTTTCGTCACAAGAATCTTATACTGATCTTTAAAAAAGAAAAATGGCTGTCTTGGTTAAATTTAACTACACAACAATTCTATTATTTTATCGATAAAATAAAATAATAGATCATTTAAAAAGAAATAAAAATGTTTTACTAAAATAAATCTCGACTCTATTGTTTATTAATAACTTATTCAATTCTTATTATTATTGTTTATTAATAACTTATTCAATTCTTATTATTATTGTTTATTTATAACACATTTCAATTCACCATTTTCAATAATCTAAAAAACAAAAAAATAATCTTAATAGCACATTATATTTCTTCCATGCATAGAATAATTTTCTGGATATACTTTTCTACTAAAAACAAAATCTGGTCAGCATAGAAATTAAATTTAAATTCATTTCAGAAATAATAATTTTAATAATACCAAATGATACTATTTTTTAAATACTGCATATATTTCCAAACCGACGTTTTCAAATGAGAATGAAACTATTTATCTCTAACTACACTCATGTCCATAAATTAAGGATAATGAAGTTCAGGCAAAGAAAGAGACAAACAAATTTGACATATTTGTAAAGTCTATTTATTAAACAAAAGGTAAAGAGCAAAAAAGATGCTATATGTTTGACATAATTAATAAAAATTGCGATTTTTACTCCCTGGAGCAAATTTCAAAAAAGAACCTATTTACAAAAAACAGTATAACATGGTTAGTATGATGGTTAATATGGAGTACGTCTCCCGGTCGATGCAATACAGGCCTTACAACGCCTAGGCATGCTGAGTATCAAATTATCAATCTGATCTTGGGGAATATTACACCACTCATCAAGCAATGCCCTCCGAAGTTCCGGTTGACAGGTGGGAGGGGGTTGACGGGCTTCAATTCGTCGGCCAAGCATATCCCACACATGCTCTATTGATTCAAGCCCGGTGAGTATGCTGGCGAATCCAATTGAAGGCATTCGTCTACAATGTTTGCACGGTGAGGACGGGCGTTGTCATCCATAAACAGAAATTCAGCACCCATGGCGCCCCGAAACAAACGTACATGTTGTTCCAGAATGACATACCGATAGATGTGGCCTGTCATCGTTACACTCTGAACATGCAGGTCAGTTCTGGAACCAAGAATAATTCCTCCCCAAACGAGCCATCCTGCACCACCGTAACGGTGTCGTTCAATGGTGTTCTCTTGGTGGTAACGGGTACCTGGCGATCTCCATATGAAAGTCCGGCGAGAATCAGACTGCAAACTAAACCTGGACTCGTCGGAAAACATCACACCAGACCACTGTTGCGGTGTCCACAATGCATGCTCTCTACTCCAGGTTAATCGCAGGCGACAGTGAGTTGCGGAAAGTGGAACACATCTGACAGGCCTACGAGCATATAGACCAATGTGCCCTAAGCGTCTGTACACGGTCTGCCTTGAAACTGTCGTACCGGTATCTGAAGAGAGCTGACGAGACAGGTCTGATGCTGTGCTCCGTCTGTTTCTTTTGGCAGTAACTGCTAAATACCGGTCCTCATTCGGCATTGTAACTCGGGGGCGACCTGTGTTGTGACATCTACTCACATTACCATCATCTTGGAATCGTTGCTAAAGCCTGGAGATGGCACTCTGGGCGATTTCAAGTTACTCGGATACTTCCAGCTGGGTACGTCCACATTCCAGTCGTGCGATAATTCTACCACGTAAAAATCATCCAAATGCTTCCTTTGTGCCATAACTATGCGGTTATTGCACTGAAAGGCTTTTAAAGCGCTAGTGAACAATTTTACTTCTTTGCCACCATTCCTTATATACCCCTCTCTTACACTCTCGTCATTGTGACGTACTATCCGCGCCATCTGGTGGTTTCCTGTAATTTGCATATTCTTCTTCAAGATGTGTATGATAATTCTACAGGTGAAATTTTTATTTTAGAGTTCAATTTCTGTGTGATTTAAATTATACTTAATTTATGAACATGAGTGTATATTAAAATTTGGCACAATTTATCTAAGATCTAGAAATCGCTTAAAATTTTTTTAACATTTCCTTTTTATTAATATCGTTTTCAAAACTGCAACTTTAAGATACTTTTGAAACAAGAAAAATAAAACAAAAAATTACCTACACATATCGAAGAATGTTCCATAAATACCAACCGATAAATTTTTTCATTTCTTTTGAAATTGAAGAGAAACGAATCGTTTTATACGTATTCCTGCATTTTCAAAGGCTAATCTTATTCGATTTCCGTAAAGGTTAAATCGATTCTATTTTATACCTTGGATGTGCCAGACAAGAATACTTCTGGCATTTGAAAACACAGTCAACAAAACCAGAAAACAATAAACTCTTATAGTGTTAATAAAACACATTTACCCCCTCCTTTAATTTGCATATTCTTCTTCAAGATGTGTGTGATAATTCTACAGGTGGAATTTTTATTTTAGTGTTCAATTTCTGTGTGATTCTGAATTATCCTTAATTTATGGACATGAGTGTGTATTACTCATAAAATTTTTTTTATATATACTTACTTTCATTTACTTACCAATTTGTTATCTAATTTTCTTACCCATTTACTTTTTAATATTATTTCATTTATAATTTAATTTAAATCTACTATAACAGCAGAGTTTGTAATATCACTAACATTCATAAAAATTTCGATTTAAAATTTTTTTTTTCCTGATAAATGCATTTTTTCAAGTTATTTTCTCATTTTATCCGAAATATTTGTAATTTAAAATTTCAATATTTTATTTGTTTAACATTCATGCATGAGTTGTTTTTTTTTAAATGTTTGTTATTTACTAAGCAAACATTTATACTTTTACGTGCACTGCAATTATTTTCATTCTAGATATCAACAATTATCACATTGTTATTTTTTATGTAAACAAACGCTCTTTGTAATACATTGGGTTATTTAAACTGTGAGGTTATTTATACAGTAGGTTATTTATTATTGTTTAGGGATTACAAACTGTCTAATCCAAGGCTGTGAAGAAAAAAGTGAAATAGAATTGTTTGCATTTAAGATTGCATTCAAAATTTTACAAATCTTAAAAACTATAGTTTCTGGGAGATATATCTTTACTTCTGAGTTTATTAATTTGCATAATAATACAGCAATTATATCGTATATCCCTCGTTATATCGTACATTCGGATATTTTATCTTTAAAAAATTCGCAAAGCGTCTGTAAAATCCCTGTTATACAAAGATTTTTAACTCCACATTCGCAATATAATAGGAGGCTACTACAATTTTTTACTTTTCAAAGACAAATATTTAAAAGGACTCTTTTTGTACTCTAACTATTATAAAACTGGAAACATGGCACCAATTATTTCTGACAAGACGCTTTCGCAACTGTGTGAAATCATTTAATGATTTTTGAATTTATTAAAATATTTGACGTTTCGGTATTTGGTATTAAATTACACTAAAATATATAATAAACATAATAAAATACAGTTAGTTTTATCTAAAATCAGAAAAAATAAATATTTCCTACAAAATTTTAACTAGACCAGAATGTAGAAGGAATTATATTTGAATTATTGCTATTATCAAGTAATTTAAATAAATTATTTATTTCATATATACTTTCCAATTCTAATTAAATTTTGAAAAGTTTCCATAAACATTTATAATATGCCTTTCAAAAGTGTGTTCTTTCGTAGAAAGAAATGCAATAATCAAACTTCAATGCATACTTCAATAAATTAATCCAAACTTTTGCAATAATATTTAAATGAAAAATTTTAATTCATATTGCGATATGACAGAAAACATTTCATTAAAATTTTTAATATTTCTAAATATTCGCTAAGTAATCCGTTTTGTAACTATGCATAATAAATAATTATCTATTTAATATAAATATATAGTTGTTTTTCGATCTTTTCCAGTGCTTTTGTTTAATATTAATTTTCGCATTTCAAGTATTTTGATAAATATATTTTAATCTAAATAAAATATTTGTGAAATAAATATGTTTTCTTATTAAAGAAAATGTTTAAATATCATGCATACCTTTACCTTTATTTTAAAAAAACACTTTGAAAAAAATTTCATTAAAACAACAACATTAATAATAACATTAACATTAATCAAAATATAAATCATTGCTTTGATGTACCTTTAAAGACACCACAGACTTAAATAAGTATCTAATTTGTTCTTTGCTGTTTTTAAAACAACCTCGTTACGATACAAATATGAAAAGCTTCATTGCTGAAAATTCCAAATGTCAACTATGCATTGGTCTTTATCAGGTTCAATTCATTGACTACAAACTTTAAAGATAGTAAATTTAATTAGCGAGAAACGTTTCCTATTTAGAAGCTTTACTAATACCTTTCCACGTGAATTCATGTTTAATTCATCAAATCAAACTTAAAGATATTTTCAGAAAAATAGAAAGTTTGGGCAGATTGAAATATTGAATCAAGCTAAATAACTAACAAACAGAACTAACAAATATCCTTTAGCTTTGCATATCATTTGCATGCAGTTATCTAAGCAAAAGAACCTCAAAGGAACAAAGATATGATAATTTATTTCGTATTTGTTAAATCAGCTGTTCTGTTTGTTTAATGTCTTTAAGAGCAAATGAAATCAATAGAAAGATTTGAACTGCAGTCGTGTTTACTTTCAGAGCTATATATTTGACTTTCTTAGTGCATGTCTGGTTCTTGATCGCATTCATCCTAATGTATTTGATTTCTCATAACGGATTAAACAACTGTGTTTAGTTTCAAGAAATAAGTGTTATATTTTCGTTAAGATCTTTTTTTTTTTATTAATATCTGCTGAAAAAAAATTCTTGCTCATATTTGATAATAGTTAGCAAGCATGAATTTGCTTAAAATGACCTAAAAATGTCATAAAGGATATTTGAAATGAGCACGTGTATGAAAAATATTACGATACTCAAATAATTTAAATAAATTCTTTATTTTGCAAATACTTTTTCTAATCAAATATTGAAGAATTATTGAAAACCTTTGAAATTAAATTTCAAAAAGCGTGTGCGTACATAAAAAGTAATTATCGAAAGCATACTTTAATTTATATTATGATACGTTAGAAAAAATTAGTTCAAAAAATAATTAATTCATTAAACCTTTACTAAAATTCTTCATTAATACTTCATTAAAAATAAAAAAAATAATTACATATCAATGCCTAATTGATAAAATTTAATTGAATATCAATATCTAGATTATACATGTCTTTAGTTTTTTTTTTCTAAAGTGCTTTCATTTATTTTTCATATTTTTTATAAATGAATGAGTCTCAAGTTTTTTTAATTCATTTCAGAATTTTTATGAATTCTTGTTTTGATGCATTTTTACAATATATGCAGTCAATATGTTATTAGACTCGTTTTAATATCATATGACAAAAAAATCCATAAAAAGTATTTTCTGTGATTTCCTTTGTATATGACATCTCCCGTTGGTATGCAACAAACTTTCAGTTGTTGCATCTATAGTTGTATCTATATTCAGTTGTTGCATCTATAGTTGTACCTATATTAAATTGTTGCAACAAACTTTCAGTTGTTGCATCTATAGTTGTACCATATTCAGCTGTTGTATCCACAGAGTAATTTAATATTTTCCACAGAGTAATTTAATAAAAAAATTTACATCGGTATTGAAACCAATATTTTCATTTAATTTTAATTATTTGATGTAAATTCCGCTGCTCATACGACGCACGTAGCTTTCTGCTGAGGTAGGCATCGCTATGTAGGAAATATATTTCATTTCTCGCAGTCTACCAACAACTGACAACATGTATTTAAATATTAGGAAAAATTCAAACTTTATTACTCATGTTAGTTAAAAAAAGAGAGTAAACAATTTATAGACAACACGCATATGTATCAATGATAATTGATTACAACAATTTAAAATAATCAAGGAGCTATATGTTGTAAACATTGATGAAAAATATAGCGTAAATAAATTAACTTAATGGAAGGAAAATTTTACTGAATTGAATTTAATAAATTGAATTAAATAAATTCACTTAATTGAATGAAAATTAAATTTTCTTAAGCGTTTAATTAAGTAGCTTAAATTTTCTGAAATCTCTTACATAATTAAGAAATCAAGACTTCATTTCTTAAAAGATGCTTGGGGAATTATGCTACTTCTAAAAATTAGTATAATGCATCAAGATTGTAAAAATAAGAATGCAGTAATTTCTTACGAAATAATAGCATTTTCATAATACTTTAATAATCGGATTAATTTCATTATTTTTTTTTTAGATGTATAATTTTTGTAATATCGTAAACAGTTTTTATTAACTGCAACTGCTCAATCAATTAAAAAACAATGATTTTTTTTTTATGTCAGGTGAAAAATATGCACAAATATTGTTGGGTATTTATCTGAGAAATAAAAAGCAAGCTTAGAAATATCGTTTGAAGTTTCGTATGAAAGCAAGTGAAACAAAGCTTTTAATATATTAGTGAACTCTCAATCTTTTTTATTCTTTGAATATATACTATCAGGAAAGTATTTTAATTCATTGATTATGTTCAGTTAGTTAGCTATATACAACTTCAAAGAATATCTCTAAAGTTAGAGCTATTTATAACTTCAAAAGATTGAAAGGAATGATTTTGCAAATAAAATGTAAATGTTTAAAATTTAAACTTCTGAAAAATGAAAGATATCCATCCCTTTGAACTATAAAGGTTTTAACGAAACATTTTTGAAAGTTTTATTTTTTTTTTAGAATTTTATAACTAGCACTTTAAACCCCTTTTAATAAATTAAAGTTATAAGATATGAAACTATACTTTTCTAACAGCTAATTAATATAATTAATAGTTATTAATATAAAGCATGTTAAAATAATCACATGAAAGAATTTATTCAGTAAAGAACAAATTTGTTTCAATATTAATCTTCGACGAATTTCTTTTGAAGGCATAGGAAATAAATATTTACCTTGTATTTTTCATAACTTAAATATATAATTTTTTTATTTCACAAGCTATTTCCCTTAACATTATACATCATTTTTAAACTATTTTCCTATACTTATTCTAGAAACATTTACTTGCTCGGCATTAATAAAACGGAACAATTAACAAATGTTTCTTCCTAAAATTTTCAATTAACAGAGTTAGTTATTTTTGTTATCTTTTCAGCGCTCCCATTTATTTGCTTTTTGTTGGAGCAAATAATTACTCTAGATGGGAAATGCTGGTAGAGTAATTATCCTGAGATTAATTCTCTAAAAAATCCCATTCATTACAAATAAACAATCAAAACTTATACGTTTGTGAAGATAATTGTGATTTTGAATTATGTAAATTCTTACTCTTTAGCTATTTCTCGCTAAACCTTACACACAATCAATTAAAACTTTCTTGAAATTGCATTTTATAATCACTGAAATTAGCTATAGGCTGTTATATTATCACTACATTTAATTACGATTGCATGCATTTTCTAGAAGCCATTATTTTAAATAAGTACATCTGTAATTTACCATTGAAATCCCAGTATGTAAAATTAGAGACCGCTAATAAAATAAATGGCATAATAGATAATAACAAAAAAAAAAGAACCATTTTACTTCATTTATTAAATTTTGTAGCATTTTCTTTAATCTGGATACATGAATATATATATTTGTATTATTCATCTACACTGACTTCCAAATGTTAGGGAAAATTAGAAAAATTACGGTTGTGAAATTTCTATTCATTGAAATTTAATAAATTTTGACAAAAGCAAGGAAATCAAACAGTACACAAATTAAGCTCAAAAGAAAAACAATAAACTTTTTTTTTCAGTCTTGAAATTACACAAAAAGGGAAACATACCATAACTATATGAAAACAACTATATGGAAACATTATATAAAGCATAGCATCTGAGTTTAATGTGTGATCAGTTCAATACGGAGTGTGATCACCTGTAACAACTAAATAGGTATAATAGTGATATCCCAAGATTAAAAAGGTGTTTATTAACTCACAAGTCGCCAAATACCATAGTGTGTAAGCACTTGAAAGACCTTAAAATATTATTAATAGTGGTTAGTGCAACAGTACATTTCCCTAGGGAATTTCAAGCATATTCAATCGGTTTCAAGACTGGAGAACGCCCCCAGCCAACCCATACGCACAATAATCTCTAAAGGAAACTGATTTTCCGCCAACACGGCTGAGTGTGGTCTAGAATTACCGTCTTACAGGATTAAGGACTCACCAACTACACCTACGTAAGTGTGAACAAGTGTATCATGAATGTCTTCTCTATATAACTGAACAATAATCATGATTCATGAGACGATTTACAGTAAACGCGGCCATCAAAAGGGATATCTGCCCACACATATACATTGGGCTCATCATATACGTCACTAACATATATATGAATGGAATAATAGTTGTCTCCCAATTCCCGCTAGATCAACAATCTTCTTGAGTCACTTCGAACAAAATCTGGTCTTATAAAAAAAGAGTACAGACTTCCATTGGCCACTCCAAATGACATATGTGAGTGCATATGTCTTGCATGCAATGCTGCTCTCACGAAGCCTTATGCACACTGTTAATCTTTATACCACCCTTCCAGCGATTGCTACAAGAGAAGATCTGAAGTGATTGGTGAAATTGTTCTATGCCTCATTGCTGATAGAGGCAAATTACAGTCAACTACGACCCTTGTAGATCAACTTCTTCGGCTGTACATTCTAGGAACTATTTTTTTTTTCTTAGAAATGCAATTGCCAATTCAATAGCCTATGAATTACAGAAGGGTTTTCTCAATCTTGCTACATACAATTGACTCTACCCCGTTTCTACTCACTTAATGATTTATCATTGTAATTATTTAGAAAATGATGTTAAGCATCCAAATTTATAAAGTAGCTGTATCAAAATTTCATTTCACAGTTTCTACTTGCAGAAGCTGTAGACACATTTAAAGCCTGTTTTTGGCCGCCAATAATATAGCGATGAAACAAAAGGACTTTAGAGCATATATTATATAATTAGTTCTCAATAGCACTTTTCAGTTATTAGTAGTAATAATATAGTTAAATCCATTTATTTAAAATTGAATATCCAAAATTTCAATATTATTCTTTATTTTTAATGGGTTTTTTTTTACAGAAATAACTTTTTTTAATATTAGAAAAAACAAACATATTTTTTGTCGTTTTTATAAATTTTATATAAACAATTAATTATTTATTTTGATGGAAATTAAGAATTTGAATATTAAAAGTAAGCAAACAATTAAATCGTTGCTTACGTTATTGGAGCAATGACACAGAAATTTATTTTTAAAGAACAAATAACACATAACAAATATATTTTTATAGTACATCTAAAATATATTATGTATTTTGCAATTAAATATATTTGAAACCTAAATTATCTAATTTTATTAGTGGATATTCTGTGAATTTCAATTTAAATGCTATCTACATTCTCTTCCTCAGTGCAATACAATGGTATAAATATTATTTAGTACCATTCAGGCAAGAAAAAAACTAAAAGAATTTAAATAGGAATATAATCATATTTTTAAATACGCAAAACTTAATAAAACCCTTTATGGCAGAATTTTTGCAAGTTTCACCTTTGAGAATGATATTTGACATTTTTTTTTAAATTTGGCCAAGTTTTTAACTGCATTTTGCACGTTCCTTACTTATATTTATTGAATCAATACATCATTAAGAAAATTATTGTTTTTTGGAAATTGGAAATATTCATGTATTTCAAAAATTCCATGAACTTCATTAAAAATTAAGTTTTTTTTTTATTATATTATATTCATTTTACACATATCACTTAGTAATAATGCGAACGAAAAATAAAACTAATAAATCAGTATTAAACAGGTGTTTAAGAATTCCTATCCATGAACACACATTGAATGGATAATGAAATGGTTCTTGGATAATGAAAATGTTATGAACACATAACACCGTCATTACATTGATTCTTAACATGGTGTACATGTTCCTAAAAATACTCTCAAACATTTATTCTTTAAATGAACCACTGAATTAACATGATTTGCGGTTAATTAAATTCTTATTTAATCTGTAATAAAAGTAGATTGAATAGAACTGAAATTTAATTACATCTATAATTCTTGCACTATTAATTTCTGATCGTCTCCATGATTATTGTGATTCTAACTTCTCAACATGTTTAATGTTCATCCAACGTTTAATAGGAGAAAAATTCTTATTCATAACTAAATAGCCGGATTGGTACTTCTACAGATATTTAATTATTGACCACTTAGAGAATAGTTTTAGAAACTCATTTAATTTTATCATTACTGCATGAATGTTAACTTTTAATATCTATAAATTGTTTTTTTTTTCTAATTTTTAATTTTATTAAAAATACAAAACAAATGGATTTCTCTAACATATGATACATTTTTTTCAATAAATAATATTTATTTATGACTTATTTTAAAAAGTGTTGATGATTTCAAAATATATATACGTTATTTCTAAGATTATATGATTGTTTATTATTTCTTTTTAAATGTATTTTTTTTTTCTTACGGTCACAGAATTTTTGGTTTTTACATTCTAAGTTATTATCCTACATATGATGAATACAACATTAAATATTATTGGTAAAAAATTGAATATCAACCCTAATTAATCAAATTTGATGCTATAGCAGTTAAGATATATTCTACACTTCTATTTTTCGAAACATTTAATAAATTACTTGAGATTCTTCGAACATTTATAGACTTTATGATTACCGTTAATGACATAGAAATAATGTATTCTATTAATATTAAATGTATAAGTGGAAATAACTGGCAGAATAATATATAAGAAATCCTAGTTTCCCTGTTAGATTAAAATGGTTTGATATTTTTATAGCATATAATAAATTACAATATCATATTCTTTGACTAATAGCTGAATTAAGAGACAAATTTTTCTGATAGGAACATCTATAATATATTTATATAACAGTGTATTTATTGCTCAAATTAACTTAAATATGTTAATTAAAATTATTGCTTTATTTAAAACTAATCTCATTTGCGTACAATTTAATGCTAATTATATCCGTGTATGTAAATTTAACTACAAGATCATTACTTAAAAACTGTTATGTATAATCTGACTAATATAAATGTATGAGTAATATATTTTTATAATATTGAGTATGAATGTATGAGTAATATACTTTTATACTTTTTATTACTTTTTTCATAATATAATATTTTAAATTATTATATTATGTATATGCACAAGAAACGAAATTTTATATGAAATTGAAATTTTATATTTTATATTTTATATTTTATCCTTATGAAAAACCCATATTTCGTATAAATTATTACAATATTTATAAAACGTTAAATGTATTTTTGAATATTTTCGAAAATATCTGAAAATTATTTTCATCGGCTGAATATTAAAAAAAACTTACTGCGCTTAAAAAATTTAACAAAGACGTTACCAATAAAATATCCAATTAGGAATTTCCAACGTTTAGCTTTTTTATTCATGAAATCTCTTCCAGAACGTATAAAACTGAATTCACCCGAGAATATGTTATGCTTAGACAAAACATACTTTTGTAAATTGAAAGATGTATAGCAAAATTTAAGTCTATAAGTATATGTATGAAATAATAAACTATACATCGTGCACTGTGTTTCCATTAATAATTTTTCATATGGATTTATTTAAAACCGAAATTATTTTCAGTGGTTGTTAACTTCAACATCGACATTTCTCTATTATAAATATTCTTTTTCCAATTCTAAATTGAAAACCTGATAACTTTGAAAGATTTTCACCAACACAATGGTTTATTTCAATATTTTAGGGAAAAAATAATATTTACTAGAGATATACGATACTGTTCTGAGTTTTAGATTTCTTGTTCGTACTTTTATGAGATTTTTCACAAGTTTTCAATTTAATTTTAAGTATATTGACAATTTTATTCGCTGAAAAATAATATTTCTGGGCACATCACAATTGTTTCCTATAATAAAAAATAAATACTAAAATAATGATTTTGTGTTTTAATATATTTTCAAAATTTTCATAAGTCATTTAAAAATTTTAAAAAGTAATAAATTTATAAAGATTTACTCTTAAATTGCAATAATAATACCATGACAGTGAAAGAAAATATTGGAAACTAGTCAGTAACTATACAAAAAATATTATATTATTAAATTATACTGTAAATAACGATCAGTATTTACTATGTGCTGTTCAAAACATTTCATGGGAAAACACAATTATTTCTTTGAAAATTAACTCATTAAAAATTAACTCCAATATATTAAGTTCCAAAGAACAAAATAAACTTGTCCTAAATCACATTTTCATTAGAATATTAAAATATTTATCTTGATGCCTAAATATTTTCCAAACAAAAAAAAAACCATGTAAAAAATTATTACTACTCAGTGGCAGTAAAGCTGTTTACATGATTGGAGGGACGTGATGGTGGATAGGACGTTGGGTTCCCAATCAATGGAATCAGGGTTTAAACCTTGCAAGTGAAGCCTAACCGAAACGTTCTCGTGTCGTTGGCGGGGATGGGCAGGATAAATCTGTAGGCTGGAAGGTCCTTCCGTTGGGTTCGAGGACACACAGAGGAAGTTATGGGCCTTATACATGTCACCTCTGGAGATATTCTTCCAAGACTGTGGGGCGGCCTGATGGGCAATTGGCTAGGGCTCTGGCTTTAAGTACCATAGGCTTCAGGTTCGAATCCTAGCAATGGCATGGATGTTTGCTAGTAGTTCGAAATCCGTGTTAAATTGTAGGTCCCAATCTAATTAGCCTAAAGTGTGAAAAAAACCAACCAGAGAGCGACAAACAAAAACCAAATCCAAGATTGTGCTGACAAAATGTGGTTGTAGAAAGCCTCTTCCGTTGTGCACCCTGGCTAACATTGTTTCTGCTACGTGACTGTTAGTGTAGGGGTAAATGGACTTAGATTAATGTTCTGTACATTAAAAAATAATAAGAGCTCATTATCAATTCGAGCTAAATCGTTTTAAATGATATATTTAGGGCCTGGTGGCCGAGTGGCTGGGGCTCAATGCCACAGGTTTCAGATTCGAGTGTCAGGGATGTTTGTAGGAGTTCCAATATGACTGTTGGGCGTAGAGCTGACAACCTTAACCCGTAAAAATTCACGTCACGGAGCCAAGTCATACTTCTATCTACTGCTGCTCCATTAGAACCGAAGTTGCATCCCCTCTCCCTCCTTCTATGAGGGCACATGGGTTCTTGGACTTGATATAGATGATATTGTCTCCCAAATGGGATAAGAAACAATATTGCTATATTTTAAATCAAATCAATTTATCAAAATATGAAAAAAAAAATTTAATCCTTAAAAAAACTTAATAACATTATAAGAAAAATTTAATAACTGATAAAATGCATTCACTTTTTGTTGCTTCAATAAATTTTTTTAATGCTTTGTTTAAAAATATGAAACTGAATTAGTTATATTTTATTCGTAATTTTAAGTATTATGGTTGTCGAAGAATGTTATTATTATAAACAGGCAAAATATTTTCTATTAATTGAAAAACTCTTTTAAATTATTATTTTTATCTAACAAAATAACTCAGTTTGCAAAAATATTGAAGAAACATTTCCAATATGTTTTAATAAGTGATGAAAATACTAGTTTTTTAAATTATTATAAACAGGCAAAATTTTTTATCTAACAAAATAACTCAAAAATTTTCAGTTTGCATTTTTCCAAAAATTTTTACATAAACTAAGGAAGAAACATTTCCAATATGTTTTTTAATAAGTGATGTTTCTTACTAATAAAAATTTTTTTAAGATGACGTGGATGTATTGTGTCTTGCAAATGTATGTGGATATTTTATTCTGGAATCATATTTGAGAAAAACGTAAAAATAATTTTTAAAAAAATTATTTATTTCCAGCAGAATACCGAATTACCAATAGAAATACATCCAATTTTTTTACTGCTTATGGAATGTATCGCATTGAAATTGATGTAATTTTTGTCTTCATGTATTTGTATATCTAGTTTTTCATCCATGTATTCTCGAAATAGTTGATAGTTACTAAACAACTTTGGAAAGTTAACAATATTTCACGAAAAACGAGATATTGGGAAGCTTTCCAGAAAACTTTTTAAAGGAATCATTTATGTGTAGATCAGAAAAATAAAATAAAAATTATTTTTTCTCTTCTTATTAATAAAAAGTGATTTCTAAAGCATTACTTGATCAAAAATAATCTTAAATAACATCAGTTATTACTTTTATTGGTCCAAATTAAAAAGAAATTTTATCGCGTTGCAAATTCATATCCTTCTTCATCGAATCAATTTTAATATTAAATAGACAGACACTGTGGCTTAACTTTTACTTAATTCAGTCATTTTGAGGCTAAAATCTAGATTTAGTATCATCACCATTTAAATACAATTTCTGGTTTGATAAATCATATATTATAAAGTTGTTAAATTTAAGAAAGTCCTAAGCTACCATCATTTTAAAGTGATAAAATTTTATGAATAGCCCGGGAATTACGAAAATTTAGTTATTGAAAATTAAAATGCCTTTTAAAAGTAGTTCAAATCTTGCCATGATGGGAAAAATTCAGATTTATTATCATAAATAAGAAATACAATTAGTAAACTGATAAATATTTGTTAAAACTCAATGAAGCCAAATTAGCTCGGAAATAATGTAAATTTATTTATTGAAAATCAAAATACATTTTAAAAGTAGGTTAAATCTTGCCATGAGGACAGTAAAATGTAGATTTTTTATCATAAATATGAAATACAATTCATAGACTGATAAAACATTTGTTAAAAACTCACTGCAAACATTTAAACCGAATTACCTCAGGAATAATATAAATGTTGTTATTGAATATTAAAATTCCTTTGAAAAGTAGCTCAAATCTTGCCATGATGAGATTAAAATGTAGATTGATTTTTTTATCATAAATGGGAAATACAATTAGTAAATTGATAAATATTTGTTAAAACTCAATGAAACAATGAAGCCAAATTAGCATGAAAATTATGTAAATTTAGTTATTGAAAATTAAAATGCATGTTAAAAGTAGTTCAAATCTGGCATTATGGGAATAAAATGTAGATTTATTTTGATAAATATGAAATACAATTAACAGACTGATAAAACATATGTTAAAACACGGTGAAAATAATGAAGCCTTATTAGCTCGGGAATGCCATGATGAGAATAAAATGTCGATTTATTATCATAAATATGAAATACCATTAGTAGATTGATAAAGTATTTGTTAAAACTCAGAGAAAACAATGAAGCCGAATTAGCCCAGGAATTATGTAAATTTAGCTATTGGAAATTAAAATTATTTTTAAAAGTAGTTCTTGCCGTGATAATCATAAAATGTAAATTTATTAAAATATGAAATACAAACAGTAGAGTAATAAAGCTCAGTGAAAACAGAGAAATTTGAGCTTATCATGCATCAAAATCAATAATTTTATGAATCATTTTTCATGTTAAAATCTCTAAATTATTAAAATAAAATTTGTTTTTTTCAATCATGTTACGAACTTGAATTACTCTCTAGAAAATTAAAGTGCATATTTCGCCAAACCAGATAAATAAATGTATTCATATAAATTAAGCGTACCAAATCAAGTAATTGCTTTTAAAGTAAAAATTTAAATAATTGAAAAGATATTTTATCAAGATACGAATCCAATAATGCACTTTGTGATCAAGGTTTTCGTGGCAGCAGCGACTGACATCGCAATCGAATGTCGAAACGAAGAAGTAATAAGCCCGATGAAACCAGAAACAAGTGTTGTGAGAGAAATTCTCAATATGCTGTAATGAAGCAATTGTAGCCGGTATCGAATCAAAAGTTTCAAACAGCTATCATTAGCGGAAAGAGCACTCCTTTCCGCCCTACGGTGATGCGACAAAGCGCAATATGCTGCTTTTCCTGCCAAAGAATAAAAGGTTCAGCAAAACCCTGGAGAGTCTCACCTACAAAACAAATCAAATGAAGATATTTTTAAGTTTGGAAGGAAAGTAATTAGACTTCTCGTAAAATAAGAACGTCGTTTAATTGCAGGAACAACATTCAATTGGAGTTCTTATAAATTTCTGAATGTTATTGTTGTTTCATTAAGAATTCAATTTCAATTTTATTTATGCAAGGTGATCCATAATTCATCTACCATTTTACAGTCTTTTATCATATTGTTATATTGTTATGTAAAGATTTATATTGTCATAATATTGTTATTATTGAGTTATCATATTGCTTAATTTTGATATCTTTAGATATATATATATATATATATTATGATGAATTTAATTTAATTAAGGAAAACAAAATTAAAATCCACTTCCATTGAGTTAATCCATACTAAATTAAAATCCATTTCTTTTAAAATCCGTGGATTTTCATTTTTATACCATATTAAAATTCATTCTTTTGTAGAAGATATGCGTCGTATTTGTATTTAATATTTATATACTACTGCAGTGGCGGCTGAATAAAGATAATGGACTGAATAAAAAAAAAACTGTTATTAAAACTCAGTGAAAACAAAGAAGCCTAATTGGGCGAATGAAGTTTTTTAAAATTTAGTTATTGAAAATTAAAAAATGCCTTTTAAAAGTAGTTCAAATCTTTGCCATGATCAGAATAAACTGTAGACTTATTATCATAAATATAAAAATACAATTAGTAAACTGATAAAAGCCATTGTTAAAATTTGTTGAAAACAATGAAACCGAATTGTAGCCCGGTAATTTACCTTTAAATGTGTTGCAAAAATTCAATTATGCTGATAAATTTAACTCAGTATATTTTATATTATGCAAATTACGTTATTAAAAATTAAAATCCATTTTAAAGGTTGTTAAAATCTTGCCATAATGTGATTTAACTCATAAATATGAATACAATTATGATTTTGTTCAATATGCTGAATTAGGAATTATGCAAATTTAGTTATTGAAAATTAAAATCCATTTTAAAGGTTGTTAAAATCTTGCCATCATGTAAGCAAAATGTAGATTTATTATCATAAATATGAATACAATTAGTAGACTGATAAAGACTTTGTTAAAAGTCAATGAAAACAAGGAAGGAATTAGCTGAATTATGCAAATTTAGTTAGGAATTAAAAATGCATTTTAAATTTGTTAAAATTTTGCCATCATGAGAAAAATGTAGATTTCGAAAATTGAATAAAATCCATTTTGAAAACAAGGAAGGAATTGTTAAAATCTTGCCATCATTTAAAGGATGTTATAATCTTGCCATCAAATGAGTAAAATGTAGATTTATTATCATAAATATGAATACAATTAGTAGACTGATAAAGACTTTGTTAAAAGTCAATGAAAACAAGGAAGCTGAATTAGCCTAGGAATTATGCAAATTTTATTGAAAATTAAAATCCATTTTAAAGGTTGGAATTATGATAGATTTATTATCATTTGAATACAATTAGTTGAAAATTGAAAATTAAAATCCATTTTAACGTTAGCTCAATTATGCAAATTTAGTTATTGAAAATTAAAAATCCATTTTAAAGGTTGTTAAAATCTTGCCATCATGTGAGTAAAATGTAGATTTATTATCATAAATATGAATACAATTAGTAGACTGATAAAGACTTTTGTTAAATTCAGTGAAAACTGCAAAATTTGAATTTTAAAGGTTGTCATCCATCAAAATCAATAAGTTTATAAATTACAATTAGTAGACTTTTTCATGAAATTACAATCTCTAAGTTATTATAGTTAAACTTTTTTTTTTTGCATTCCTCTTACAAACTTAAATTACTCTCTAGAAAATTAAAGTGCATATTTCGCCAAACCAGATAAATAAATGAATTCATATAAATTAAGCGTACCAAATCAAGTAATAGCTTTTAAAGTAAAAAATTTTTATAATTGAAAAAGATACTTTATCAAGATACGAATCCAACAATGCACTTTGTGATCAAGGTTTTTCTTGACAGCAGCGACTAACATCGCAATCGAATGTCGAAACGAAGAAGTAATAAGCCGATGAAACCAGAAACAAGTGTTGTGAGAGAAATTCTCAATATGCGTAATGAAGCAATTGTAACCGGTATCGAATCAAAAGTTTCAAACAGCTTTCATTAGCGGAAAGAGCAGTCCTTTCCGCCCTACGGCGATGCGACAAAGCGCAATATGCTGCTTTTCCTGCCAAAGAATAAAAGGTTCAGAAAAACCCTGGAGAGTCTCACCTACAAAACAAATCAAATGAAGATATTTTTAAGTTTGGAAGGAAAGTAATTAGACTTCTCGTAAAATAAGAACGTCGTTTAATTGCATGAACAACATTCAATTGGAGTTCTTATATATTTCCGAATTTAATTGTTGTTTTATTAAGAATTCAATTTCAATTTTATTTATGCAAGGTGATCCATGATTCATCTACCATTTTACAGTCTTTTATCATATTGTTATATTGTTATATAAAGATTTATATTGTCATCAGATTGTTATTATTGAGTTATCATATTCTTAATTTTGATATCTTTAGGATATATATATATATATATTATGATGAATTTAATTTAATTAAGGAAAACAAAATTAAAATCCATTTCCATTGATTTAATCCATATTAAATTAAAATCCATGTCTTTTAAAATCCGTGGATTTTAATTTTATACCATATTAAAATTCATCCTTTTGTAGAAGATATGAGTCGTATTTGTATTTAATATTTATATACTACTGTAGTGGCGATTTAATAGAGTTAATGGACTGAATATAAAAAACTGTTATTAAAACTCAGTAAAAACAAAGAAGCCTAATTGGGCGAGGAATTTTAAAATTTAGTTATTGAAAATTAAAATGCCTATTAAAAGTAGATCAAATCTTGCCATGATCAGAATAAACTGTAGACTTATTATCATAAATATGAAATACAATTAGTAAACTGATAAAGCCATTGTTAAAATTCAGTGAAAACAATGAAACCGAATGTAGCTCGGTAATTTAGCTTTAAATGTGTTGCAAATTCAATGTGCTGCTCAGTATGCTGTAAATTTAACTCAATGTAGTATATTTTGCACAATATGCTGTAAATTAAGTTATTAAAAATTAAAATCCATTTTAAAGGTTGTTAAAATCTTTCCATCATGTGAGTAAAATGCAGATTTATTTTCCTAAATATGAATACAATTAGTAGACAGATAAAGACTTTGTTAAAAGTCAATGAAAAAGGAAGCTGAATTAGTTAGAAATATGCAATTTATTTATTGAAAATTAAAATCCATTTTAAAGGATGTTAAAATCTTGCCATCATGTGAGTAAAATGTAGATTTATTATCATAAATATGAATACAATTAGTAGACTGATAAAGACTTTGTTGAAAGTCAATGAAAACAAGGAAGCTAAAATAGCCTAGGAATTATGCAAATTTAGTTATTGAAAATTAAAATCCATTTTAAAGGTTGTTAAAATCTTGCCATCATGTGAGCAAAATGTAGATTTATTATCATAAATATGAATACAATTAGTAGACTGATAAAGACTTTGTTAAAAAAGTCAATGAAAAAGGGACGCTGAATTAGGCAAGGAATTATGCAAATTTAGTTATCGAAAATTAAAATCCATTTTAAAGGATGTTAAAATCTTGCCATCATGTGAGTAAAATGTAGATTTATTATCATAAATATGAATACAATTAGTAGACTGATAAAGACTTTGTTAAAAGTCAATGAAAACAAGGAAGCTGAATTAGCCTAGGAATTATGAACATTTAGTTATTGAAAATTAAAATGCATTTTAACGATAACTCAAATCTTGCCCTGATGAGATTAATATGTAAACAATTAATAGACTGATAAAACTTTTGTTAAAACTCAGTGAAAACAGCGAAATTTGAATTTGTCATCCAGCAAAATGAATAAGTTTATAAATTACTTTTTTTCATGATACAATCTCTAAGTTATTATTGTTAAATCTTTTTGCATTCCTCTTACAAACTTAAATTACACTCTGGAAAATTAAAGTGCATATTTCGCCAAACCAGATAAATAAATGAATTCATATAAATTAAGCGTATCAAATCAAGTAATTGCTTTGAAAGTAAAAATTTAAATAATTGAAAAAGATACTTTATCAAGATACGAATCCAACAATGCACTTTGTGATCAAGGTTTTCGTGACAGCAGCGACTGACATCGCAATCGAATGTCACATCGCAATCGAATGTCGCAACGAAGAAGTAATAAGCCGATGAAACCAGAAAAAAGTGTTGTGAGAGAAATTCTCAATATGCTGTAGTGAAGCAATTGTAGCCGGTATCGAATCAAAGTTTCAAACAGCTTTCATTAGCGAAAAGAGCAGTATTTTCCGCCCTACGGCGATGCGACGAAGCGCAATATGCTGCTTTTCCTGCCAAAGAATAAAAGGTTCAGGAAAACCCTGGAGAGTCTCACCTACAAAACAAATCAAATGAAGATATTTTTAAGCTTGGAAGGAAAGTAATTAGACTTCTCGTAAAATAAAAACGTCGTTTAATTGCATGAACAACATTGAATTGGAGTTCTTATAAATTTCCGAATGTGATTGTTGTTTTATTAAGAATTCAATTTCAATTTTATGTATGCAAGGTGATCCATGATTCATCTACCATTGTACAGTCTTTCATCATATTGTTATATTGTTATATAAAGATTTATATTGTCATCAGATTGTTATTATTGAGTTATCATATTTCTTAATTTTGATATCTTTATGATATATATATATATATTTTATGATAAATTTAATTTAATTAAGGAAAACAAAATTAAAATCCACTTCCATTGATTTAATCCATACTAAATTAATATCCATTTCTTTTTAAAATCCCTGGATTTTGATTTTATACCATGTTAAAATTCATCCTTTTGTGGAAGATATGAGTCGTATTTGTATTTAATATTTATATACTACTGTAGTGGCGACTTAATAAAGGTAATGGACTGAATATAAAAAAAAAAGCTGTTATTAAAACTCAGTGAAAACAAAGAAGCCTAATTGGGCGAGGAATTTTAAAATTTAGTGATTGAAATTTAAAAACTCTTTTAAAAGTAGTTCGAATCTTGCCATGATGAGAATAAACTGTAGACTTATTATCATAAATATGAAGTACAATTAGTAAACTGATAAAGCCATTGTTAAAATTCAGTGAAAACAATGAAACCAAATGTAGCTCGGTATTTTAGCTGTAAATGTGTTGAAAATTCAATGTGCTCCTCAGTATGCTGTAAATTTAACTCAATGTAGTATATTTTGCACAATATGCTGTAAATTTAGTTATTAAAAATTAAAATCCATTTTAAAGGTTGTTAAAATCTTGCCATTATTTGAATAAAATGTAGATTTATTATCATAAATATGAATGCAATTAGTAGACTGATAAAGACTTTGTTAAAAGTCAATGAAAACAAGGAAACTGAATTAGCCTAGGAATTATGAAAATTAGTTATTGAAAATTAAAATCCATTTTAAAGGTTGTTAAAATCTTGCCATCATGTGTGTAAATGTAGATTTATTATCCTAAATATGAATACAATTAGTAGACAGATAAAGACTTTGTTAAAAGTCAATGAAAACAAGGAAGCTGAATTAGCCTAGGAATTATGAACATTTAGTTATTGAAAATTAAAATACATTTTAACGATAACTCTAATCTTGCCTTGATGAGATTAAAATGTAGACAATTAGTAGACTGATAAAGCTTTTTGTTAAAACTCAGTGAAAACAGCGAAATTTGAACTTGTCATCCATCAAAATCAATAAGTTTATAAATTACTTTTTCATGTTACAATCTATAAGTTATTATAGTTAAATCTTTTTGCATTCCTCTTACAAACTTAAATTACTCTCTAGAAAATTAAAGTGCATATTTCGCCAAACCAGATAAATAAATGAATTCATATAAATTAAGCGTACCAAATCAAGTAATAGCTTTTAAAGTAAAAATTTATATAATTGAAAAAGATACTTTATCAAGATACGAATCCAACAATGCACTTTGTGATCAAGGTTTTTCGTGACATCAACGACTGACATTGCAATCGAATGTCGAAACGAAGTAATAAGCCGATGAAACCAGAAACAAGTGTTGTGAGAGAAATTCTCAATATACTGTAATGAAGCAATTGTAGCCGGTATCGAATCAAAAGTTTCAAACAGCTTTCATTAGCGGAAAGAGCAGTCTTTTCCGCCCTACGGCGATGCGACGAAGCGCAATATGCTGCTTTTCCTGCCAAAGAATAAAAGGTTCAGCAAACCCTGGAGAGTCTCACCACAAAACAAATCAAATGAAGATATTTTTAAGTTTGGAAAGTAATTAGACTTCTCGTAAAATAAGAACGCCATTTAATTGCATGAACAACATTCAATTTGAGTTCTTATAAATTTGTGAATGTTATTGTTGTTTTATTACGAATTCAATTTCAATTTTATTAATGCAACGTGATCCAAAATTTATCATTTTACAATCTCTGATCATATTGTTGTATTGTTATGTAAAGATTTATATTGTTTGTTATTACTAAGTTATCGCATTATTTAATTTTGATATCTTAATATATATATTTGTTATGATGAATTTAATTTAATTAGTCAACACAAAATTAAAATCCATTTCCATTAGAATCCGTTTTGATTCCATATCATATTAAAATTAATACTTTTATAAAAGGTATGTGTCGTAGTTGTGTTTAATTTTTATATAATATAGTGGCGAAAAAGTTCTGGAACTCGGTGCCACAAATCTCGGGTTCGAGTCCCGGTGATGCCATGGATGTTTGTAGTGGTTCGCAATTCAATTTAAATCGATTTAATATGACTGTAGAGATTAATATGATATATATTGGTCCCGATTTAATATGACTGTGCAGCGTTAGACGTAGGGCTGACAACTCTACCCAGTAAGAAGAAAACATATCCTGTCTCGAAATCTGCCAGTAGGAAGAAGATGGCTTTGCCCCACCATGAAGCTGGTGCACTAATGAAGGAGAAGAAGTGCTAAAGTTTTGCATCACTTGCATTTTTTACAGTATGACGATGTTTCGGATAGTATTTTTTTCTTTTTAAGTAGCACTGCCTTAATTTAATTTTTCTAATCTTTTTAAATTTTTCAAATATGTTAATATACCATCAGCGGTTTATAAATTATCAACTTTAAACCGTAGATTCCAATCTAATATGACTGCAGAGCGATGGACTTAGGACTGACAACTCTATCGCGTAAAAAGAAAACATCTCCTGTCTCGAAATCTGCCAATAGGCAGACGGCCTTGGCCCACCATGATGCGCCAGTGAAGATGATGATGTATGTATAAAATCTACATGTAAGATACGTGGTTATGTCTTTTTAAATGTCAAGAGTTCAGATATTGATTAATTTTTGCATTTTTAAGACATATATATTTCTCACGCAAAACTCATGTTATTGTAACAGAAAAACATTTAAATACATAAAAGTATACATGTCATAATTGTATCTATCATCATTAAAAAGCATAAAATGCCCATGAAAGTATGATTTATGTTGCTGCAGAATAATTTTTTTCCTCACTTAAAATACTTTTTTTTCTAATTTTAACAATGTGCCACGGAAGTCACCTAGGAATGAAAAAATTTCATGTTTTATTGAAAGCTTTATATCTGGAAGTTTTTTTTTAAGGACATTTATATCACGGTACAGAAATTATCCATTGAAAAATTCACTATATAAATCTTTGGAGATTATTTTTAATTTTGATCAAAATCTTTGAATTTTTTTAAAATTTGTTCAATCCATCATTCGCACCAAAAGAACATTTTCGATATTTCAATGCTTATAGATTATTTTTTCTAGTATGTTTCAGCATGAGTAAGTACATCAATAAATATACGAAAATACCCAACTGAAAAAAAAATTTGTGCAAAAATTTAAGATCTTCAACTAGAATAAATGATATCAATTTATGCAAAATCAAAAAGAGATGTTTTTGTATAGTTTTTCATAATAATAAATGATATTTTTATTTGAAGTTTGAATTTCGTTCTGTATGATATATTTTTAAATAATGAAAGATGTAAAAATTTTAAAGAAAGGTTTTTTTATTCCCAGATGAATTTTGAATCATTTTGTGTTAAAAAATAAGTCTAATTATATTAATAATTCTAATAATTCAGTCTAATTTATATAGATTTATTCGCAATTGACTTTCTCACTAATATTTACTATAATGCTCTGCTTTTTTGACAAATAATTATTAATTACCTTACATCCAAAGATAATTGGGATTTAAGTCTTAAACACACATAACTCGCCATATATTAAAATGGTAGTAATACTGAAATCTAGCGATTTCTGTTTCTTTATTTTAAGAAAAATATTAGCAATATAACTAAAAGAAAAAAAACTTAAAGAACATATTTTCTTGAGAGATTACATCCATACTGTTAAAAAATGTAACTTTCAGTTCGTGAAAATTCCTTGGTTTTTTTTTTTGTTTTTTTTTCTAAAAGGAAAAAAAGACTACCATTTTGGAGTGCAAACATTGTCTCTCATAGAAAGTAATGTTTTTTTGTGAAAAACAATAACCCAATGATCTTACGTGGGAAAATAAGGATAAATCCACACATTTAAGCCATTAGCGGAAAAACATGTTGTCAAAGTAAGCCTTACCTTTTAAGTAGCACTATTTTCGAAAAGATGGAAACAAACTCATAATCTTTCTCTTCGAAAAGATATAGCTCAGTTTCTGGCAACTCTTTCAATGCCGAATTAGGTTGGATATCTAGCAAATATATTGCTATTGACAATGTATTGTTATTAATATACCCTTATGGTTTCTGAATATTGGAGTTTGTTTGTTCATTTATATTATGTTATATTGGAATATATGTTTATATATTGGAGTATTGGAATATTGGAGTTTGTTTGTTTATTAGAATTTTGCCAGGAATTTTGAACAAAATCATTGCCCACTAGAACGGCAGGGATATAGTACATTCAGCGTTTCTCAGGAAGCACCCCTCACCTGCACTGCACCACAGCAATTTAAAACGAACATGTCCAAAGGGTGTGTCTGGTGGTTCGCACATTTTCCATCTACCACGAGACTGACGGAAGGACATCCGATCAACATATTTACTATATTTATCCCCAGCATATTTAAGGAAGCTCTCAGTTTGGCATCGCCTCTCGATTATAGTAGAACCAAACACCTTTGATTGCAAAAACCCATTGAGCTACCCACTGAGCCATTCTAACATCTTGAATGCTGAAATTAGATGAAGAATTGGAGAAAATATTTTTTTTTTCTCCATCAAATGTCTGTATATGGCAATAATCGTTCCAAAAGGTTAATGAATAGTGAAGCATATTTCGAAAATTTTCTAGGAAACTAACCCACCACTTTGCTTATTATATGGGAGAAAATCCTAAAATTACCATCAGCTTTGCTTCAAAGCATTCTATTAAAATTACCACCGTGTCTATTCATTTTCCAAAGCAGTGACTGTAACAGACGCAATCGAGATTTAAACTCAATTCGAACTCTGACCCCACTTTTTAGTATTACAGAAATGCCACTGAAAAATGACAGAACCTTGTGAGAGTGGCAGCAACTTTTCATTATTGAGACATCCCATGAGAAGCTAGCACTATTTGCTGAAAAATTCAAGCTCTTAATTTAGAATCGTAATTAAATAAACTAGCCAGTTTCTGATAAAACGCCACTTTCATTCCTTCGACAACCACCGAATGCGAGGATATTCAGCCACTACAGATTAATCATGGATATTTCTGCTGTATTTTTCTGAATCTGGAATTCACTAATTTTGGAATCTTAACTACTAAACTAGTAAAACCTACTTTAACATAAATAAAGAACTTATGTTAAAGTAGGTTTTGTGTGGGTTGTGATTTGGGGTAAAAGTTACTATAAGAGGCTTACTGTACAAAATTTTTATTTGTTTGATGAATTTAAATGTCATGCGCTTTTTTCGAATTATTACCACCTTTTTTTTTTTTTTTCCAAGTACGGCTTAATCTTTCCCGAATATGGTGTAATCCAATTTGTAATATGATTATTTGAAAGAGAATGTGCCAAACAGCATCCGAAAAACCTCATTACAGAGATTGAGAACTCTTTTTGAAAACTTTCTCTTTTCCAGGAAGAAAAGCAGACAGAAATAGTGTCTAGACTGAGATTAATCTTAACCTCTTTACACCGGATTAAAACTCTTATGCAGGATAATTCATAAAAGTATGCTTTAATTAAATATAAATTAATCCTTACTCTAAAACAGTCCTTATATTTCAGTTGATTTTTCTTTTTAGAATACTTTTCATATATTCTCAAAAGAAAATATCGCGTCAATCTTTTCCCTTATGAAGTCTATGTGTTTGTTGGCAACTGTTTTTCATAAGAATTTATATGAATCTTTTATAAAGCATTTCAGAAATGCCTCAAAAGTGTGCACCAAAATTATTTTAATCTTTGGGTTAAAATGACATTAAATAAGAGATTATATTAAAGTAATTATTTATATTTAGTCTCTGATTATTGGAAAAACAAAAAAATATGGTATATGTTAAACAATATATTTAACAACATATATAATATCAATATATATAATTAAATATTATATTTAACAATATAAACAATTATTTACTAAATGCATAAAAATATAAAATTCAGTAAAGAAATTTTTTACTCCTGAGCATATACTTGTCTAAATATCAGCTTTTCCACACAAAATAATTGAAGTCAACTGTGAAATTCTTAAAACTTTTCAACTATTACACACAGGAAATGAGTGAATTTTTAATTTAAAGTTATCAAATGTAAGTGTGACAGTTTTTAATAAATCTAGAATTTTGGAAATCTTGAAAGATTTATTGGAAAAAAATTGTATGTACCTATTTGGTATACTATGCATCTATTTTAAAAAAATGTCAAAGTTAAAAGTTTATTTTTAAAAGCGTTATTTACAAAAGTCATTAGCTTAAAAAAAAATTTGAATAAATCGACAATATGTATAGTTAATATTTAAATAAATACTAAAAGGCGTAGTCTTTGTTAACTAAACATTTAACAAATCCTTGATCCTTTTAGTAACATTACAGCATTGTAACACGCATTTAATGTTTAATTATCTTTTCTTCCTATTTTTATACAATTTAACTAGATATAGATAATAGTAATTAAAAAATGCAAATATATAATACGTTGAAGCTTCCTTATCAAAATGCGTAATTGTAACTTTCTACTGAGATTGAGTATGGGAGCAAAATTAATCTGCTTTTAATAACATAATCTGCATATTCGTGTATCATTAATTCCAAAGTGAATGCATTTGAGGCGAGAAACTCAAACGCTATAGAGACTACGTAGTCATTTATTCAAAGTAGTATCATATAATATTATGATAGTGACTGTAATTTTTTTTTTAGTATAGAAATAATATAATTAAATATAATTTAGTTCATGAAGTCTACCAAACAAAGGATTGAAACAAGATCTGAAATAATATTTATTAACTTAGAATATTTAGAATCACAAAAAGAAAAATTAATAAATATAAATATACTACAATTTGTGATGGCAGCAGAAAATTTGAACGAAAATTATGTCTGAAGATAATAAAATTTATATCAACAAAAACTTTTTAAAATAATATTAGATTTAACTTATTTTAAATAGACACCAAAAAATATTTTAATTAAATTTTTTATATAAAAATCTTGTTGACTAAGAATATCAAATACAATTTCATTTTATTTGAAATGACCATCTTTAAGACCATAATTATCTCTTACGAAGATATATTATTTATTTATATGTTATTTATTTTATTATCTAAATTTGTTAACCTTTAATTTTGATTTCTTAATTAAGTGGCATATATTCTACTACATAAGTATCTATAATATAGCATTAATTTTGAGTTTCTTCTAGAAAAATTCAATTTGAAAAACGAAAATATGTTATACAACCTACTTCTGTGTGTACAGTTTGAATGGGTTCTAGTAAAGGTAATAAACGTTACATTTTATATATTTTATGTATTTTTAAAACTGCAATTCAAGATATTGCTTTAAAAGATAAATTCATGACATTCATATAAAATGACTATAAATATATATATATTTATATATATATTTCAAGAATAAATATTTTTTATAATTTTTTTCTTTTTATTTTTAGCCTATTTTCTACTGCAAGTGGAGTCTAAGTATATTTATTACTATAAATCACATTCATACAACAAACCCTAATCGAAATAATAGTTTTTAAAATAAATACTTTTAACTCAAAAAATATTTTTACTTTCTTTTATCTTTATTTGTCTTCTCCAAAATTTTCAGACAGAACTTTATTTCCTTGATAGAAACCTTATTTTGTAGACTTTGCACTTTACCAACACATTGAAATGGAGATTAATCCAAGAATCTACAGTTATCTAGAACCTACTTAAAAATTGTTTAACTTTTTCGTTCTTTCTTTTGCCCCCAAACCTCCCAACAGCAAATAAAGAAACCTTTTATTTCGATTGGGCTACCCCACGAAATTTATAGTTTCAAACCGCGTAGACTTCCTTCGTTCAATCTCAAAAATACTGCGATAGTTTTTGTGGCGCCATCTATTGTGCAAAAGAAATACTAAACCAAAGAATTTGGAAAGAGCAGAAAAAAAACATTCCTTTACTGGTATTTAATTAAAAAAGAAGAAATTCCTTATAGAAACTACACTAAATAAATGCAAAGCTTTAATGCCAATGGAACAAAGCATGTTAAATATAGTTATTCAGTGTTTTAAGCTACTTCAAATTTATAAATTCCCATTAAAATTCAAAATAATGGTTTTAAGCCTTTTTTTTTTTTTTTCGTTACACTCGAGGTATTGTACTAAAGCTTGCAATTAACGAAAGCTTAGTTGAAGACCACTGAGCACAGTTTTCCGAAAAGGAGATATGATAACAATTGTAATAGCATGAGTGGAAATTCACAAGGAAAGCAGTATACTATACTACTGTGCCCAAAAAGTAAGACCATTATTTTTTTTCAAAAACTCTTTATTTATTCTTCCAAATTCATTTCATCGCCTTCAGAGTAATCCCCCGGACACAATGCACTTATGCTAATTTTTTTTCCAATCCTCAACGCATGCTAAAAGTCATCGACAGGAATGGCCTTCAAAGTGCGAGGCGATTCAGGTTGAATCTCTTCAGTCGACTCAAAACGGTGTCCCCGGAGTGGTCTTTTGAGTTTAAGAAATAGCCAGAAGTCGCACAGTGTGAATACGGTGGTTGTGGAACGATATGGGATTCATTTTTGGCGAAAAAGTCACGAAGAATCAATGCAGTGTGAGCTGGCGCATTCAGTGTTTTCGGTACCAATCGAGATTTGACGCGCTTGAGGCCCAAAATGGAATTGACCGATCCTTTTAAAATTCTAACATCAGCAGCAAGATCTCTAATTGTAAATCGACCAAATCTTTAATTTTTTGGACGTGAGCTCCGTCGGTTGAGGTTGATGGTCGACCAGAGGGCTCTTCGTCTTCAATGCTTTCTCTGCCTTCTTTGAACTGTTTATACCACTTCTAAACATTTCTTTCTGATATAGGAATACTCACCGAATGCTTTCTGCAACATTCTATATGTTTCCTCAAGCAAAATGCAATGCAAGTTCTTTGCACAATCAAATCAGACATTTCAAAAATCTCCGGAATCAGTTTTAGCGTCTCACAAAGCCAAGCGTAACTCAAACATTAATGAATATTTTGACGTCAAATTTCACATAGATGTCTAGTACAGTGCCAGCAACCTAAAGAAGAAAAAAAAAAATTGAAATTGCATAAGTCTTGGGAATTTTAAATTGTAAATTGGTCTTACTTTTTGGACACAGTAGTATGAAACATGACATCCCTGATATAAAATAATATTAAGAAGAATAAAATCATTTGCACTCTCAGGTCTAGAGTCTGCTTTGATATTCATGATAGAGAATTATTTTAACAATCATGTTATATTTCAATTAAATAAGCATTTTTAAATATGCATGGAGGAAATTCAAGTTTAATTTTGTATTAATGAAGTATATTTCATACAAAATTTAAACCTGCAATTTCCGAAATTTAATTAAATCTTTTACATCTCCACATTAGTTAAAACGAATTTCAATAAAATTCGGTATGAAACGGTTTGAAACAAAGCTGACCATACCGTTAAACTGTAGCATACCATTAGAAACTGACAAATATATAGGATGAGCACAAAGTGTTGACCTCATTATAAAAATTTATTGCACGAATATTATTATAATTAGACAGATGCTTATTCAGATGCAGTGTAAGTACTGTTATAAATCATTTTATAAGAGCATGTAATTCAATTGACAACGTGTGCCCCCTTGGTAGCTCGGAAAATGTCAAAACGGTATTCTAATTCTCGCCAAGTGTTCTTGTTGTCTGTAACAGTACAACCAGCATCTTTTATCCTAGCCTTCAGTTCTTCAACGTCAAAAACTGATGTAGCAAAGACTCTGTCTCTGATATAGCCTCTAAAGAAGAAAATCTAGATGAGCAATATTAGAAGAGCATTGAGGGCATGGTGTTGATCCATCCCTTTCAATCAACAATGCCATAAATATTTCGTCTAGGAATATAGGAACTAAGAAATCCCAGTGAGGTGGTTCTTCATCTTGCTGATATATAATGCATAGTTGAAATTCTTCTAATTGAACAGTTCCAATAAGTCTAAGTAAACGTTAGCAGTACTGTTTTTTTTTCTTTCATTTAGGAAAACGGCGCAATGACCTTATTATGAAGAGGAAACAACAAACATCAACTTTAGGTCTGTCAAACTTCAACTTTAGGTCTATCTCTCACTACCTGTGCAGAAACATATGGATTCTCTGATCACCAGATACGAAATGCAATAATGTAATACCAAAATTACATTATTGCATTCAATAGTTGTTTTACAGGGGGCCTGATGGCCGAGTGGCTAGCGCTCTGGCTCTCGGTACCACCGGTATCGGGTTCGAACCCGGCGGTGCCCATGGATGTTTGTAGTGGTTCGAATCCACTTTAAGCCGTAGGTCCCGGTCTCCTATGACTGTAAAAGAGTCACGTAGCCAAAGTCAGACTTCTACCTACGGGTGCTCCATCATAACAGAAGCTGCTTCCTTCCCCTTCAATCATGAGTACGTATGGGCTTGACCAGCCAAGTGGGATAAGAAACAACAACAACAACAAAACAATAGTTGTTTTATAAAAAAAATTTATAATCAAGGCAAGACATTGTGCTTACCCTGTGCTGCCAATATAAATTATACTTCCGGAATTCCAAATATACTTGTTTCCTTAAATTTGAAGATTATCAAATTCCACTTAGTTATACTAAAGCATGTAGTTCAATAAGTCAAAGAATTGTAAAACGCTGTTCCTTGTCTTCATTTAGATGTTCAGATAGGTCCAACAGCGGTCCTTACTATAGGCAGTGTGTTTGGCTGTGGTCCTTACTATACAGCCTTCGGGACAATTTCATGTAGCCTCAGGAAATTTTAAGTTATTATTTATGTCATTTAAAAAATATTTACTTAGACATAAAGCCAATTTATATAATTTGCTTAGTAATGAGGTGACAAAGCATAAATGTTGCAAGGAAACTTTTTATAAGAATATGTTTTATTGAAAGAATGTTACATTCATAGAAACTCTAAACATGTATTTAATTTACAAATGAGAACAGGGATTGAATTTTGAACGATAGAGAAAGGGAATGAAGTGCAACAATTATAATAATTTAAGAGATAGAAAACGAAATAGACTCTTGCGTGAACAATCATTGTGAGATACCTAAAAATTACTCAAAAGTATTTGTTTGTACTTTTATTACTATTATATCAAATTATCAATATATTCCAGTAACTAGTTATAAGCATTTTATTCATTTCTTTTTTATAAATCTAGCAGACTATAAAATAAAGTTAAGGCTTAAAATATTTTTAGATAAAGATAACAAAACTATAATAGTTATTATAAGATCATTGTTGAATAGTATAAGTTTATTATTAAGTAATATTAAATTAACTACTTTGATAATTGAAATGAATTGTAATAATTATTTATAATTGACTGGTGCCAACCAATAGAAGCTTACTTTAATTAATGGCATTAAAAAATTTCTATTATTTTCACAGGTTCTTGGAATTTATATATATTTTTGAAAAGGTCTTTTGAAAGTTCCATTTCTTTTCTTCAAAGTTTTACATCAGAAAATAAAATGACAATTTTATCCAAAATAACAATAAGATTGTTTGACTATTTTGTTTAAATGATGTGAAACTTCGATTATTGGTGGCTAAACCTGCATGGGCCAGCTACAATTTAGATTCAACAAAATGCTTGAACTTCAAGTTCTATTTAAATAAATAAACATCTCTATAATTTTAACGTATGAAGAAAGCAACCATCTAATTAATCAATTTTGTTAATTGAAAGCGACGGTAGGAAACATGATTCATTGTTACACAAGGCACCACTGGAAACCTGCTACACAGAACATATATAGTGTCACTGCAGTTTGGAACGAACGCTATTAGGAATGACATCAAGCACTTCAGACCAACCTCCTCAAGCCAAACGAAAGATAATAGACATGGAAATGACAGAAGGAATAGGAAAGCGGAAAGTAACGACATTACTTCGCTTGTTAGATGAAAGCATGAAACCCAAAACTCAAACCACTAGGCCGTTCGAAGCCTAATACGAGAATATTACCTCACATTGAAAGTCAGGCTGCCTGATGAGATTTTTGTGATTTCCGGGGCAGTTACTTCTAAAAGTTATCCTGGAATACAATGCTCTCCCTTCATCGCATTTCGGTTAGCTGTTCTTACTATATATAAAGAAAACACGAAGCCTGCTGATAATATTTGCGAGGATGGTTATGCAAAAAATTGTTGGGATAATAGTAGAACAACCACCATATTCAAAGTCTTATAATTGGAATTCTGTACAATAAATCTATCATTTCTGGAAGAAAAAAATATATTTTATTTTTATGATGTTCTATTTGGAGAGATCAGAGTTTAAACAAACAGAATTAAATTTCTCAAATCCAAATTATTAAATTAATCCAAATTAAACATTTGGATAAGTTACAAAAACAAAACATTTCTCTTCTCCCGAAATAAACTGAATTTATATTAACTGACTATTTTTAAAGGCTAGAGTCATAGAATATTTAGAAACAGTGCTACAGAAAGTTAAATAACCTATAAAATGTAAATTTGTACATTTATATCATTTTTACTTTAGTGTTACAAATTATGGACTTGGTTTGTATTAATTCTGAAGCGTGAAAGGATGTCCGATATCCTTTCATGAAGTACAAAAATGTTATGTATACTGAAAGGACAAAACGCCAATTATACTTCTTTTGAGGCGATTGAATACAAACCATGACATCTTCAATTTCTTCCTGTTCACTAATCTATATACTGAGCCCTTGTATATAGCATGCTACTTATGTAAAATGTAAAAGATTTACATAAGCATTTTATTAGTAAAATAACTTTATTCTACGTTTTACATTTAATTTCTTTTCCATAAAAATATTATGTAATTGTAATTTCTATTAAACATAAAATAAGTAGGTTATTATGATTTTTGGATGGTTTTTATCAGATGTTTTAATTAAAACTTTTATTTGATTAACATCCAATTCTGTCAATGCTGTTTTTGATTATAAACATTTTCATTTAGCTCCAATAATATTACAATAAATGGTAATGCCTCTGATAATACTTTATGTACCTTAAAACTTATGAAACTTGACATATTTATTGGAGATGGAATTATTTGAATTGTCGCTTTTAATTACTTCTCAGAAAACTGACGAAATCACTTTGTTTCGATCTTCTACAAGTCTGTGCTTCCCACGATGGCATAAATTAAAACATTTTCATTTAAATATTTTCCCAAAATCTTGAATACAAGTACTAATACAGTCTGCGTCCTTCAATAGCTAAATAATCCTAACAGGAGAAAATGAGGAATATTAAACTTCACAAACTCCTCCCTCACTCCTCCTCTCTCTCTCTCTCTCTCTCTCTTGTTCTCTCGGAAACAATAAAGCACCCTCCTTTATTGCTGTCCAAACCATGTCTTCCAGTAGAGTGAAAGGCAACTGTTTTATCTCATTAGAAAAGTTTTTCATCGGGTGCAAACGCGATGCCAAATTGGTCACTAATGCTGTTATGTCCTTTGTAGATATTGTTTTAGAAAGTGATTCCATTTATCAGAGTGCACTTAACTTTTTATTTATCTTTCCGAAAGAGATTCCATTACATTTCACTCTTCTTAGGAAATAACAACGAGGAAGATAGCTCATACAAAAATAAAAAAGTTAACGGCTTTCTTCTTCAGAATTTTGAATATATTTTTATGTTTGATGGCTAAAGGTAGTCAGTTATCGTTATTCAAAACTCGTCAGTTTTTCAAGTACATCATAAAGCTGAACAGCTCAAAGGTTTAAGAGAAATTTTTTTATTATTCATGTAATTATGTTAAATTAAATAAATTAGATATTATAGCTTCACCTTTTTTATGTTTTGACAGATACAAGAAACTTTCTTTTATTCTTGAGCTATTAATTGCTTCTTTCATAGAAAATATTTATGCACCTTTTATAGTTTTAATAAATTATACAATGCAAAGTAAATGCAAAAGAGTTACAACAACTATTGTTTTCTTATATATGTATTTGTAATTTTATGTTTGAATATACTAATACTATGACGATAGACTAATATCAAAAAAATATATGCAAAATGTATTCTTCCAAATGTATATGCAAATGCATTTTTCCAATTCAATTTTATAGAACCATTGTAAATGTCCTTTCTAGTGTGTATGTTAATGTATTTAAAAATGTAATATTTATATCAGTATGTGAGTATGTTTTTAATTTAAAAGAAGAATTATAACACTTAACTTGTATAATTTGGGGTGTTTAAAGTCACAATTAATAAAAAAATTCTTAACAAGATTTCAAAACATGTGAAATACTTTATGAAATTATTTTTTAATAACTTTATTTTATTTTATATGATTATACGAAAAGATGTTTTTAATTATTTAAAATTATTTATTAAAAGAAATATGATGCCATACCATCATTCTATCTTCTTTATAATATGATGATATTTCAAAGACATATAAATTAAATGCTAAAACTCTGTCATCGATTATCAAAAATTTCCTAATCTTAATTAAAATTATGTCTTTTATAAAAATAATTATTAAATAATCCTTCTGTTAAACATTATTTTTGTCTCCTCCCTTTATGTCAATTCATGCAAGCCATTTTATTTTTTAATAATAAGAACTTTAAAAATAAGAATATAATAAGAAATACGAAAATGGGAATTTGAGTGGGCAAACAAAGAACAAACATTTTGGTAGCAACATCTGTTTTTAATAATATTTTGCATTAGCATTTTTTGGAAAACAAATAAATTATATTCTTGTTGTTGGATATTTTTTAGTTTTTCTTGAGAAATTTAATTTAAAATATTATTTTTCGTGTAATGCTCTTTTATATTATTTCTTAATTTAATCAAAATATAAATCGATTATTTGAAAAAAAAATTTGATTCTCAAGTGAACAGCAATTTTCTTTTTAAATGCTCAGCAACAAGATTGTTTTCTCCAATTTTTTACTTCAACTATTCAGTAAAAAATTGTTCTCATGAAAATAAACTTTCGACAAACAAATCCAATTAACAGAAAAATAAATAAAAGTAAAAAATGTTATTATATTTGTTGCTTATTTCTAGATGCATTTTCTCTGTAATTAAAAGGAAGTAATGTAATTAGGCTTTACTCACATGAAAAAAAATATGAAACAAATTAATTTTTCACTACTTTTATGCAAGCATTAAATAAGATTATTTTATTTAATAAATGAATTGAAAAGATTGTTTATCTGGAACATTTGTAAAACATGTTTCGTTGCTTGTTAAATGCATCTTACTGCTAATGCATCCTTTGAATACTCGAATAAATTTATAATCACTAAATATTTTTAACTAACTAAAGGCTAGAGAGAGCATTTTATACTTACGCATTAATATTTTAGAAAGAAATAAAAAATTTCTTAAAGGGAGCTTCTAGTTAAAAAAAAATCTTTAATATATTTTCTTTTAATTTAAAGAACGAGAAATTAGCTTTAGATACTTTTTTTAAATATTTTAAACAGAGAAGAAGTTTAAAAACTTCTATTGGCATTACATTATATTGTTTTATTTTGCATCAATAAATTGCTTTTAATCTTAAAATGTTGATTTTTAAAATTTTAATTATTTTAGTTTTTTAATAATATGTCTTAAATTCTGAGTTCTGAATGTTTAGCTGAGAAATCTTAGCAATAATTTTAGTATCATCAATAATAATGTAATTACATCTATTGACAGTTTCCCTCCAACTCCAAACAAGAAAGTTCAATCTAAAATAAACCTTAATTCCTTAAAAATATAAAAGATTGTTTGTTCAATCGATTCAATGAATCCATTGATGTGCAAGTTAGTAAGTGGACGAGGGTTCGAAATGTGCAGGTGGTATACCTTGCCATCTTTGCATTCAAAAAAGGAGTAGAATGGTGGTTAAAGGATTGGTTTGTCGCTCTACGGTCCTTTTGTGCACACTTTATGCTAATTAGACAGGGACCTACAGCTTAACGTGGATTCCGAACCACTCACAAACATCCATGCCCCAGCCAGGATTCGAACCTGAAGTCTGTGGTACCAAAGGCCAGAGATCTAGCCAATTCATCATCAGGCCACAGTAGAATGGGTTAGAATTATGACAACGTCTGTAAGCATCTCATGTCGATAGTTGGGCTGCGTGTTGAAATTTTTCACCATACAACATTCTCATAACAGGATGTTTACTGGAAAATTTTTCCCGTAAGTTAATACCCCTTTCCTCCCTACTCGCCAATAACTGATCTTCTTAGCTTACTATACGGTGCAATATAATGTAAAAAAAAAGATAGAATCTTTTCAGTCTGATCTAAGATAAGTCTGAAATACAATGTGATGTTGTTAATTGAATTTCTTTATGTATTCATGCAGGTAAATTTTTTCTTAATTTTTTCTTTTTTTCTTTGTCATTATTTCTTGAATGTAAGATTACTATCTGGTTCAGTTTATATATTTTATTAAAGTTATTTGGCTTAAAATGCAACAATAAATGTGTTTTAAAAGTTAATGCTTGATAAAACAGTAAATTTGTATTATTTAAGTTGTTCTTTTTGTATCAAATGAGGTATGTGCTCGAAAATATCAACTTATGTGATTTTATATGTCACGTAACGTAAAGACCATAATTTAAATATATTGTTTTCCATGGTATACTTTTTCGTGTTTTTAATTTATTTTCCTTTTTTAAAGCAAGATGCTTTTGCAGTATATTAGGAAAGAAGTCCTTGATATTCTACTCAGAATCGCTAACTTGAAATTTTTCTTACTTCCACGACAATATAAAGTTTGCAGTTACCTAATGCACACTTCCCCTTTTTGCAATCAAATTGATTTTCTGGTAAGATTCCCTTCTCCCTCCCAGCTTCGTTCTAAAATTGCTTCATAAATCAGAATTCTGCATGGTTTGCTGGGGTCCTACTTACTCTGAGTTGGTGCTTAACTTGATGGATATATCTGAGTTCATCCCAAATTCAAAAATTACGGTAATGAAGTTTGTTGTAATTGCATCGCTATTTTATGGTTGTATAGCTTTTAACGCCCAACTTCAAAATCATTTGCTAGTTCGACCCTTACTTTAATCGATTTTAAGAGCTGGAGAAGGCCTGCTTGGGGGCAGAGGCGAACGCACTTGCTCGTGCATATTCCCGATTCAATTACTAGAATTTTTCGTTGGTATGTCTCCCTGTATGTATTACTCTCTCTCAGTTATCATATCAGACGAGGAACTCCAGTTTCAGGTAGAAAATCCTTTCCCCGGAATTTCGCTGTATGAAATAAAATGTTCGTACTTTCAAGTCTATTTGCTCCGTTTTATTTTTTCATGCGGTGCTATCTACGGTGGTATTTGGGAAATAACAACCTTTGTAACGCCAGAGGGTATTGGATAAAATGGCAGGAAATATGTACTACGAGGGGGAAAAGGGGTAAGAAAAGAAGTGGTCGGAAATCCATTTGTTCCCAACCAATGGAATCAATTTGAGAAACTGGGATCTAGGGAAACCGCTAGAGGGCTCTGAGATCGATCAAAAAGCTCTCGAGTTGAGGTCTATGTGGGGTGGAGGACTTTGGACATGATTTTCTTTTTTCTTTTCTTTTTTTTTTTTTTTTTTTGCCCGTCTTGATGGTGGCCCTGTACGATATTGAGTTTTAGTTCCAGGATTATTCTCCGTACATTTCTATCTGACCGGTTAAAAAAGTAGTTACGTTTCCCTTTCTAACTCAAAATGTACTCATTTCGGAGAGTTCTTCACAAATCTGAAGACGTTCGTTATTTTCATTGAAGGAAAACAGTCCTGAAATGAACATCCACAAAATAGTGCAATTATAGGGGGTTTTCAGGTGATCAGAATCATATGAGTCTATATAGTCTGGAGTAATATAAAAATGAGGAACTATCGTAAAGGACAAACAAAAAAAAAAATTTCTGACGTAGTTTATTTTAATTTGCAATACATTTCTTAAATATTTATACTTGTTTTCAATATTGGAATAATCATTTTTTATTCAAGTTTAATTCTTTTTAATTACTAGATTTTAATTAAAACAATTTTTGGCAAAAAAAAGTATATCCCAAGAAAATTTCAATGCATATAAATTAACTTTATAATAATCAATGCAAACTCAAAAATAATCTTTTTTATTATTTTATTTTCAAATTTATTATTCAGATATAAAATTGCATATTTTAGGATACTTCTGCTATGTTCATAATATCTTCCCACATCCAAATAACATAGAGGAAAATCTGAAAAATCATTTTACTTCTCGAAAACGTAACAATTTGATATAAATATAACACTCAGATCGTTGTCGTAGACTCAGTTTTCTGAAATTAACTTTCTTAACTTATCAATTAAATTACACGGCTTGATGATGGCCTTAAAATACTTTCACATTTCATATTAATTCAATGACGGTATCGCTTATTAGTAATCTAAATGTCACCTTATTAAGCACTAGAGTTCAATATATAATTTTTCTTTTCATTTTAGCTGTCGTGGAAAATGGTTTAGCATTTGTTTTCTTAATGTTATATTTTTAAGTCATTATGGTTTTTAAGAGGACAGTATGATTCCTCAAAATTATTTATTCAAGTTCAATTATGTAGATTATTCAGCAAATAAAGAGCTTTTACACTAAAAGAAATACAATTTTTTAGCCAAACATCAATGCTTAAAAAAAATTTCATATTCATTTCTTATATATTTCATAACGCAAAAATTAATTTTCAACTTTGTCTTTTGGCTTATAACAAATACTTTTAATTTAAAGGAAAAATATTTACGAAGTCTTTTTTTATTTATTTAAAAAGTTTATAGTAACTTGAATAAATATTTTATTTTGAAAAAAATAACTAATAGAGTTTTAACTTCATATTTAAAAAAAAAAAAAATGCAATTTATCTAAAGTTTAAATGCATCATACACAGCTATAATATCGTATACATTCAGGTATGAAAATATTAATTAATTTATTAACATATATCACCGAAAATAGTCAATGAAATCTTCATCACCATAAAAGGGATTTTAATATGGTTTTAAATATCTTATAACAGCATATTTCTCATATTGAATATAATAATTCCTTTCTTTATGCTTTTTAACCAGATTTCCATTTTATTTATTTAATTATTCATCCTATTTTATAATCACATGTCATTGGCAATATAATTAGATTAATCTGGTGATGTGAATTCAAAATCACTTTATTGACCTTGGCCTTTATATTTTTTCATTCGACCCAGACAGAGAACTTGTGTGATCTTAATACCAAAGCATTAACACAGTAACACTCAGCCACAACAAGCCTACTTGCAGCGAAACTGGAACAACTTTTCTTTTTACCTACACTCATATTTCTTAGATACAAACAAGGGTCCTTTGACAATATTCGTCTGTCAATTGTCAAAGAGTAGACAAAAACAGAACAGAGGACTGGTTTTGCTTTTTAAGGTTACTGCACTTGCAAAAATAGGTCAGACGATCCAATATAGTTCAAAAGTAAATTTCGATAGGAGCAAGGTTGTTAGACAGTCTTGACCTTCAATTCGAAAGGTCTGAGCATAGCAGTCTCTTAAGAACAGCCCCAAAAGATGAGCGGTAAAAATAAACTATTGGTAACTACCCTGGTCTTATTAAATTATAAAGTTAGAGGCTATCCATTAGAGCACCAATGGATCTATGTGATACTATTAGTCCCATGAGAACTCAAGGATTATCGCTTCAACTCAGTGAGACCCCGTATGTCCTTTTACAAACAGCGATCTCATATAAACCTGGCCAAGTTATAAATGGTAAATATATTTAAAATTTCGATTTTTATTTAACAATTGGATTAATACTAATATTGAAAACAATTTATAATTTCATATATTAATGTGTGAATTTTGTTTTTAATAAGAAAGTAATAGTACTAGAATACCAAATGTATCATAAAGATTAAAATTTAAAATTTAATGTTGTTAAAATTATGGAATTGTTTAGATTACATATGTGATAAGTGATAATGATAAGCATATTATTTAAAATCTAAAACTGAAAATTTTTAAATGTAAATGTTTAATGATTTAAGTAAACTTATGTACTGGATTACTCTACAATGGAAATAACATTCCTTATTCATTATTAATTCAATGGTTATAATTCGAGACAATGTATTTTTTAACAAAAATACAATTTTAAAAACAAATATACGTTTTATTATGCGCAGATTCAGCCCAACAGTGAGTATAATCTTAAAGATTAATTAAAATAGTTTATGGCTTTATTATTATTTTCTTTTTCTCTAATTTGATGCAAAATAATATTGACAGTTTAATCTGCCTACAATATATTATTTAAATGTCAATCAAATATAATTGAAATTAAACAAAGACATATCCATAAATATATATCCAACCATCCACAAAATATCCTCAAAAGAGAAAATCTTGTTGCTAATTTTAAAATAATAACTTCTGATGAGCAACAGATTGATGATTTCTTAATGTAAACCTTTTTTAATTTAAAATGTTTATTGTATTTACAGTTATAATATGAATTAATTGAGATTAAAATGCTCTATTTAAATAAATAATTGAATATAAAATATTCTTATAAATGCTGAGGTATAAAGCAATTATGCCTTTTTTTTTTTCACAAAAACCGCACATTTGTGAAAAAATTCTTGAAACGTGAATCACGTATATACCAATACATAAATCAATAAACGAAAAAGTGTTTTTATGAAAATATAAATATAATTTTCTTAAAAATAAAATTTTAAAATTTAAATAAATATTTTTTGGAATGCCGGGAACATTGATCTGACGTCATTCACCACTAAAAATTGGAGAGCTGTAGCAAATACAGCGTTACCCACGTGATGGCTGCTACATTGAAACCCCATTGAGAAACCAGAATTTTAAACGAACATCTACAAAAGTGGCATATAGGTTCACATTTCCTCCTGTTTCTCCTAGAGGACATACCGGCCTACGAATTTATATTGCACTACCCCCTCCCCCAAAGATGCATACTCTTTCTGTACGGCATCACTGGTAGAGTTCAGAACCAAGTATCCTTTTGTTTGGGAACCCAACGCTTCAACCTTAGTTTATTCCAGACCAGAATGAAATAAAATGTCGAAATTCATCGCAATTAAAAAAATTTTAATTTTTCTTTTTTAATATGTTCGTTGCAAAAATTGAAGAAATGATTTGTTATGATAAATTATATGAAATACATTTAACAACCTGAATGATACATGCCAAAAAAAAAATTTTAAAACCCGTCTAAAACACTGTAAAGAATTTTAAAAATGTAAAGTAAACAACGAAGCCTGTAAGAAAGTTCGCTAAGAGTCAGTGAAGTAAGCGTTTGAACTAATGATCAAGTAAATATTTTTAAAGGTCATATGTAAAATATGTTCGCAAATGAATTCAGAATTCCTTGCCATTTATCTTTCACGCTCTTCTCCCACAGACATCAACATATGTTAAACATTGAATACTTCTCTCTTCCCCTCCGAATTCTTTTTACCATTCTTCTATTTTAATTCTTTTTTCGAATTCTGAAGCTAAATTTATCTGAAAATGTCTGTAACACAGAAAGGAACATAGCATTATTGTTATATTTTTATTGACATTATTTTATTAATCAAGCTCATAAAAATATATGAAATGAATTCAAATTGCAATCAATAACATTAGTATTTTTTGTTGGGGAGGAAACGGGGATTCATCTGAAATATTTTTTGTTTTACTATTCGAAGAAATTCAAAAATTTTGAAAAATTGAAGAAATTCAAAAATTTTGAAAATTCGAAGAAATTCAAAAATTATTACTCATTCTAAAACTTTCATAAAATATTTTCTTTTTAAATGTAAGATTAAAATTAAAAACTCATTTTTTATCTTACAATAATTAAGTAATTCTTCTTGCCATCATGAATATCGTAGTCACTGGTTTCAGAAATAAGGAGACTCGATGTTAATTGTGACAGCGCGTGTTATGGTCTTGCATTGGTACTAGAAAATTTCGATTTTTTCCCCAAATAACTCGAAAATGCACTCAGAGATAGTTACTCCTGAAAGCCAATTAGCTCATCAATTCTCAGCGAGCTATTCTTATGTTATTGCTTGAGATCATTGATACAACTTTGATAAAATATTTTCTTTTTTTAAATGTAAGATTAAAAATTCCTTGTTCCGCTTACAATTATTAAGTAAATTCTTCTTCTTGCCATCGTAAATAATGTAGTCATTGCTTTCAGAAACAAGGAGACTCGATGTTAATTGTGACAGTGCGTGTTACGGCTTTGCATTGGTACTATAAGAGTCTGAATTTTTCCCCGGATAACTCGAAAATGCAAGCAGAGATAGTTATTCCTGTAAGTCAATTAGCTAATCAATTCCCAGTGAGCTATTCTTACATTATTTGCTACATTATTTGTAACTCCATTGGCTACGGTCTTCTTGCACACACGGGGATAGACAGACCGGGACCTATAGTTTAAAGTGGATTCCGAACCACTAACAAACATCCATGCCATCGCCAAGCTTCGACCTGACGTCTGCGATACCAAAGGCTAGAGCGTCAGACACTTGGCCATCAGACCGCTACATTATTGCTTGAGATAATCGATACACATAAAAAAAGTCTTTCTTTTTCTAATCTAAAAACATTGCTTTTAAATACTTTGTTAATAATTTGAAAATAATTTCAACTAGGCCTTCATATTTCCATATTTACTTGGGCCAGCGCCATATAAAAAAACTTTGGTATTTCGGTATTCGGTAAAATAATGGCATTTCGAATTTAAATTTTTGAAGATGAATTAGCTGTCGAGTCAAGATGACTGAGAAACTTTGAAGTTTGCATTACATTAAGCGAAAGAAATCTTAGACATCTACAATTCCTTTCATGCAAGGAGTGTTCAGGAGAAAAAAAAAAGCAAAGCATGAAAGAAAATCTAAAGTAAAAATATATATATATTTTCATTTTCGACAATTGTGTCTAGTTCCCTCCTTTCGAAGTAAAATAACTTTTCTTTTCTTTTCTGTCTCTCTCTCTCTCTTTCTCTCTCTCTCTCTCTCTCTCTCTGTTTGTGAAAGAAAAAAAAAAAAAAAAAAAACTGCTCCCTAAAAGGAAAACTTAGTCAGCGCTTTTAATCTGGAGACCCAAACCTTCTTAAAAGACAAGTTCTGTTGTAATTTAATCATCGATAGATCAATAGAATTTTCTTCGTTTGGGGCTTTTATCTCGTCTAAGTCCCAGAAACGGGCGACGGTAAATCCCGTTTCGTAATTATTGCCGATAGCAATCAAGTAGCTTTGCGGAATTTCAAAGAACATCATTACTGCAAGATTTCAAAAAAAAAGCATTTTGCCTTGTCATTTAAATCGACTTCCCAGGGAAATGCGAGGCTCGGAACCCCCTTGGCTTTGTTTGGTCACTTTCTGGATATGACGGCGCGATTTAAATGAGAAGAATACTTTTGATGTAAATGGCGATCAAGCGTGCCTCGACAGTTACTGGATTTCAAAACTACTCCTTCATCAGATAAATTTCGGTGGAGAACAAAGCTTAAAATATCATTTTATATAGTGTTTTTAATCTTTCGCTCTCGTGTATCAAAATATGGTATGCTATTTGTGGAAATGTTACAAATGGTAAGAAAACATTTACTTTTTGATTTTTTTAGACTAAGATAGTTAACTTTTGGGTTATGTCTTAATTAATTATGTCTTAATTTTGGGTTATGTCTTACTTTTGGGCTATGTCTTAGTGTAATATAAATTTAAATGTAGAATTTTTCTCCTGGATTCTTCAGTTATTTTATTCCTCTGTTACTTCTACATTAACATTAATAAGGGCTCAATTATTATGTGGATAATGTAAACACTTTAAAACAATTATAAATATTGTTATAATATTAGTGTAATAATTAAAGTAATTATGTATTATAATTATGTTGAAGTGTAATAGTTTTGTTAGAGAGATTAACAGTACTTACATAAACATTTTTACATTTATGATTTACACTTTTTATTTATTTGGATATTTCATATAAATAAATTATAGAAACTATTTGTGATTGTATTTTAATTATTTAACTTTATGATATTTTAACAATATTTATATTCAATATATTAAATAGTTTCAATAATAGAACGAAAAGTATTCATAAAAATCAAAGATTTTAATACTAATTATTGCTTCTCCATTACTTTATCTCAACATGTAAAATAAATTTAAGTACTTCACACTTTTTACCGTCAACAAAGTTACAGCTGTCATTTTCTCTATTTTTGTTAACAAAACAAATTAATTTGTATGTAAAAATTACAGTCAAATCAAATTGTTAACTTACTTAAAGGAGAACTAAATTTTACAAAACATTCTGTAAAAAAATTGAAATTTAAGTAAAATATGAATTTAAAGTTATTTTTTCATCGATAATTCCTTCTGGCATATTTCAAACTATCTGTTCCCTAAATTAAGTACATTAAGCTAATAAATTTTAAGAATGGTTGAATATTATGTACGCTTTGTAAGATAAAAAAACTAGTTATTGAAATAATTACTTTTGCATGTTCAATCAATATGGGCAGAGAAAAAAATAATATATATTGATGGGAATCATTAACTGATACACAATCCAATGACAAAATTTTCCTAATGCTTTTGAAAGCTTTATCATTTAAAAACAAAAATAAATAAATACTTCCAAACTAAGAAAGACAGATCCAATTTGTAGCTTTTACTGTACGAATATATACTATAACAAAACAACTCATACAAATAATGCGTCACATAAGGGAAATCTCACATTAGATATTTATTTCTTTCGAAACGAAAATCACATCCACTTTAAATACGACTTCAATTTTTCGAGAATAAATAATACATGACAACATTAATCCCAATTTGCATTCTCCTTTATAAATCTTTTTGTAGGGTAAAAAAAAATTTGAGCTGAGTCGAGGAAATCCATTAGCGTGTTCTCTTAACGACCAGTCCCTATTTAAAACGAACTTTTGTACCTGACTTAATCACAGTCTTGTCCATTTCATCCGAGTCTTCATTCCAATGTCTGATTGGAAACGATTAACTCGCATTGTGGTAATAAACTGGAAGCGGTTTTTCATTTTTTCCCTCTTGATTTCTTTTCTTTTTTCTGTGTCTTCTTTTTATGGTTTCTTTTTCGTAATTTATTACAGAAACTGCATTCGCTTAACGTTATTCGCCTCTCGATTCATGTTGTCTCATTTCCCTAAACGATGTGTGTGGACTTTTGTTTCTTTTTTTTTTTTTTTTTTTCAACTTCCAATTTTTTTCTTCTTCTTCTTTCTTTTAAGTTTTTATTATTTTTCGAGAGACATCAACGTGTACGAAATGAAACCGCGTTCATACAGTATGCTAAGAAAGAGAGAGTGGCAAAAGAAGAGTTAAATTCTTGTTGATAACATTAAGCCACGAAATGCCTTATTTAAAACTCACAGGAAAAAAAAATAGGTGCTTATTATAAGTAATAAACTTCCTAGAAAACTTGAAAATAGAGATAGAATTATTAACAAAAATGTTAGGAATAAGTAAAAATACAATTCAAAGTCTAGTTGTGCATTTACTAAAATATTCTAATAAAAAGTGTTCAGATATAATCAAAACGTATTAAGTATTTCTTTATAATTAATATTTAATAATGCTCGCTATTGAAATCATTTTTTATTCATATTGAAATGGTACTTCAAATCACGATATATAATATATTACATCAATAATGTGTTTATTATATCAAATGTATTCTGTATTATGTTGATGATGTTTGTATTATTATCATTCGCCACTAGAATGACAAATGTATAGCAGAACCAATCTTAAATCTGCTACACTGCAACCCCAATTTTTCATCAAAATTTGGAACGAGCACCCCAAAGGGTGGCTTCTGAGAAATTCTCGCCATTTTCAGAGAACACAACGACAGAAATTCTGGTGAGCAGATTTATAGTGCCCATTCAGACATATACAGCGACATGTATTTTCTATTCAAATTCACTTGTCCAGTTTCGAATTCAGCACCCCAAGTTCGCAAATCTACCAGGCCTCTCCAACTTATATTCATAATACTAATTTATGCATAAAACTAAGTACTAAACAAGGCAAGGCAAATAGCAGCAAACTAGTTAAAATCTAAAAAAAATTCGATTTATGTTAATGACATGTTCAAAAATACTAAATAACACATTTGTATATATTCGTGTAGTTGGTCTTTCAAAACCTTTTCCCTATTACGTCTTTCTTTGTATCCTAATTAAAATTTACGCACATTACAAGAGAAGATATAACGCATCATTGACAATTATGTACTACCTTTTATGTCGCAAAGATTTCTGTCCTTAAAGATTTATGCAATCATATTGCATACATTTTGATAATTTCCCAAATATTTCAGTTTCATACATATTTTAAGCAGAAACTGCAGACAAATTTGATCAGCAAAAAGCCTAGAGTCAATACAAGATGATTTTGCTTTAAATTAAAAGTGAATGAACATTTCATCCTCTCAAAATTACAAATTTTCGTCTCTGGTTTTTGATATAAAATACAGCAATTCAATAAAGAATAACTAAAAAAAACGTTAGTTTTCTTTAAAAATACTTTAGATGCATTTTTATAATTTGTAAAAAGGTTTTTTTCCCCATGTGGTTAAGAAGTAATAAAATTTGCAATGTTTTACAGAATGTACTTCTGTTTGTAAGATTAAAAATGACTCCATAAATATTTCGAAACAGATTTTGATTTAAAAGAATTATGGTAAGAAATAGCTTCCGAAAATGTTTATGTGTTTGAAAATTCTTGAAAGACAACATGGCGCAGTAAATATGAATTTAAGACATTTTCGCAACTTAATCTCTATTGTTGTCAAAATTCTCTACATTTTTAGCTAAAAGAAATATTAAAAATATTTACACTCCCTATATATTATAAAAGAGGAATTCTAAAAAAATTGCAACAAAGAGGTGGAAAAGTTAATATTTTAAAATATCTCCACGCATTTACTTCAACGGCAAAAGACCCTTGAAACTCTTTATACCGATTACATTTTCAATTCATTAAATTCAATACACCAACAAAACAAAGATGATTTTTCATTACTAAAAGAAGTAAATAACAAAAGTCAACCATAGTCTATTTTGTGTCAAACATGAAAGCAAATCAAATTTTATTTAGATTTTGTATTAGTACTATCGCTATAATACGTTATAAATAATTATTACATATTTTTTGTACGCCTATGTTAAATATGAAGAGCCATTGTGTTTTTAGCAATTAAAAATACATAAAAAAGCATGTAAATAATGTAAATATTCATTAAATTCCATTTCAATAATAGTAATAATATATAATTCGTTATTAATATTAGATGAAACTTTGAATAAAGGTTGGTAAGGTCAGCAAGGATTTAAAGTACGTTTAATAAAAAAATTTCTAATTGCAGAACTACTATACTTTGCTGTACTCGTAAATCATCAAACAGAAAAACGATAGTTCTCTCATTCTTAACTAATAAATAGATTTGTTAAAATTTTCAATACATTTTTCTAAAACTCTTGTATTAAATGTGAAAAACATTTTGTAAAAAAATATAATGTAAACGCAATTTTTGTAAATTAAACTCTTCTACTAAACTGTGAAAAAAAAATTTGTAAAAAAATAAAATGTAAACGTAATTTTTGTAAAAATTAAATTCTTGTACTAAAATGTAAATAAATTTTTATAAAAAACTAATATTGACAATAATAATGAAAACATCTTTGAAACAAAGCTGTACATCAAATTAAATATCGAAAATTTTAGGTGAAAATAGTCCCCAAACTGCATATAAAAAATTTATTTTTTTCCGTATGAAAACAATTTCTGATGTGAATTTTGAGTTTACTATAAAAACCTTTGGGTATTTTAACTATAAATCATACTTTACGTTTGAAAAAAGAGTGCTGAAAGAGAAAATGTAAATTAAAATTGTAATTAAATGACTATATTTATTAATTTCTATTAAATATCTTATTCTTACAGTCCATATTTATTTATACCTGATCTGTTCAAAATAACATAACAAATTCAGTTTTAAAACTCTTATAAGTTGCTAAATTTGCTCAATATGTTTTAATTTAGATCCACTAGTATTTCATTTATATCTTTTTGATTAATTTTACCAATTCAATATTTCTTAAAGTAATAAATGTCTTTTTTAATATGTACTAAATAAGACAGCTATAAAAATAAAATTCTTATTTTTAACCTACACCAAATATTGCTGTTAGTCATTCTTTTTCATTATAAAAGAAGCGCAGTTTTATGTAAAATTCATTCATAGCCGTAGTACTACAGCGATTAGGTAATTAGTTATACTTATATATTTACACATTTTTTTATCTTTTTCACATCATTTGAAAATAGTTAAAATAAAAGCTATATATAACCGTTAAAGGTTATTTCTTTTTTATATATATTTTTCATTACCTTTCAAAAGCCTATAGTTCTGAAATATTTTTGAAAACATTTTTTTAATGTTAACACGAATTGTAAAGTTATGCATGAATTAGTTTTGATGAAAGCGAAATAAAATGAAAAATAAAGCATTGAGTAAATAAAACGCTTATATAATACGATAGAAAGGGAAAAATATCACGTAAATAGTGAATAATACCTTACACGTATAGCTGAAGTGAATATGTTTGTAATGAAAATTTTAAAGTGTTTATATTTTATTTTCTATTTTTATATATTTTTAGTTATAATTCTATACAATTCAAAACTTCAATAAGATCCGTTCGCTTTGAATATCATTAATTAAAAGGTATAAGTAAAGAAAAAAAATATAAACTTCTCGCATGAATTTTTTTTTTCTGTCGCAGCATAACACGAGTCAATGATTTTTCTCTTTTTAAAAAATCATAAATACGTTAAATTGGAATGAGAGATCAAAACACCCAAAGAAAAATACAAAATATATACATAAACAGAGAATGGAAACTGTTGAAAGACCGAAGAATCAAAAACACAGCTCTTTGAAATGATTAAAGTAAATTGTGATGGAAAATATTTTTATCTAACAAAAGCGGATACAAGAATACAGGCAGAACTCAAAAAGAAACGAGTAACTGCTTTCAAGAAAGCAAAATATTTCTTGCCTTGAGCATGACATGTTTATTGAATCCTTAACAATTGTCAGAATAGCTTCTTCAAAAAAGGGCAAAACCTCTTAAAGTATTCTCCCTTATGTGTGAAGTGAAACGGCAGCTCTAGTTGTTATTTATTCAGTGCATAGTTTTGTTTTTATTTCAAATACGTTGAGTTTTTTTTTTTTCTTTTTTTTTTATAACAATAAGGACTTCCATTTCTAAAGATTCAACAAACTATTGTTCAATGTTGATTTTGAATTACAACTGGGGAACTAAGCGTAAATATTTGAATATTGTGGGGGAATTCAACCTATTTTTAAAGACGCTAATTAAATGTTTTCAATCACTAATTACAATGATTTGTTTATATAATTAACTAATAATTATCTTACATTTCTACCTGGAATTGTTTGAAAAAATTATCTTCTCTCTCACGAAACCATCACTCCTTTTACGTAAAATCAAGCACTAAATATAAATAAAGAATGGTAACAAGTTCTGAATAGTCTAATTACTAAGTATTATCAGCAATATATTTTGAAAAAATTAAAATGCATTTTTCAAACCCTTTTACTGGTGACTGAACAAAAAAGTATAATTAGGATAATAATTACAATAAAAGTGTTACTATTGTATATCAGCAACTGAGATGGAATGAAATTCTAAAAAAATTTTTAAATAACATTACACGCATATATAAGCAGTTATTATACTTCGAGAATATAACAATTTCCCAAAGACCTACTACCGTTTCTAAAACAAACTTTTTTACTTTTATTTCATACTCATTAGATTCTCCAAGTTCACTTTTTATTTCTTTTTTGAACACATGCATGAAAACTTCAAATCTAGAAATTCTATGCTATGATTCTATTTTTGTTTTGATTTTTTATTTAAGAAACCATTGAGTATAAAATTTTTGTTTTTATATAGGTCTATTCTTTTTATAAATATTTTCACCTTGTTTGCTTACATTCTTAAACTGCTGTCATCTTAAAATTTTCCCAACATTATATCATTATAAAAGTAAACTTTCAATCAAGCTGAAAACAAAGTATTATATTTACATTCAAAAACTTTTGAATTAAAAGGGAAATTCTTCAAAAATATTGGAATGTAGGAGGAATAATAATTTATCTATTTTTTATTAACTTTTTCTTAAAACACTGCATTAATGTATTAATATAGGAATTCTAATTCTCTTCACAATTTTATTGAGGTGTGTTGTTGCATTATGAACACAATACACTTTACTAATGCATTGATTGATGACTTTGTAAATTGTAAATGCAATTTTTTGTTAATTATATGTCTGAAAATTATGTACGTCACTTTAGGGAAATATTACTTTAATTATTATTATGATGTTTTAAAGAACTAACATTAAAGAACAATTATATCTGCTAAGAATGCTAACATAACTTTTATTTACTTTATCTATTGGTAGGAAAATGTAGCTTTTCCATTGTCAATATACAGACTTTCAAATTGAGCAGCCATTATCATCAGAATACCTGAGTTTATATATGTTCTAATTAACAAATTTTATAATATGAAAAAATATTAATGGTTATAAGTATATTTTTAAATCCATATGTTTGATGTACTGATGAGGAGTTAAATCATCCTCTGTATTTAATAACATATTTAAATACGTATTAAAAAAAGCTAAATTCAAGCTGACTTATTTATATCTTGAGTTTTTAAATATACTTACTTTGTTGAAAAGAACTTGTTCTACGTTTAACAATACATCTAAATGGTCTTAAGAGAAACTAATTCTGTACTAAATATAGAGCATCTTTGGTTCTTAAGCCTTCAGTTTAAACTCTTAATTCTACTGATTTAAAGCACAAGTTCTTCTAACTCGAAATAGCCCTTTTGTCCTTTCACAAACGTTACGCCCACATAGTTACTTAGCTGATCTTTATATAAGCTTTTTCTAGTTCCTTTCAACGCATACACACATACAAGTGCTTCTTAATAAGTTGCTCAAATAGATTCTCAGGCTTTTATTCTCATGAACTTTCTTCCTTCTAAGTATCTTTTATCTCATTTTTTCTTACCTTTAGAATTCTTCAAAAGAAAATCATTTCTTAAGCTTGGTACTTACCAAACACACTAGACAGTAAAAGTTTGCTTTCCATCACTTTTGAAGCGTGTGTGCGGAATTCTCGATACCATATCAATAGTTTTCCGACAAAAAAATTACTAAAAACTTCACAAATAAAAGTGCTACAGAGATAACAAAAACCAGAAAAATTGCTCGATAGTCCTAAGAACATAAGCTGTACAGAAAAGGCATCACATCACAAAGGAAGAAATCAATAAAAAAGGAATATGAACTTTTTTTTTTTTAAAAGTGCGATAAAAATTCGTCTGAATTTCTCTAAGGTTGTTTTGTATTTTACCTTTAATGTTCATGCATGCGTGTGGATGTTTTTCTGTTTCTTTTCCTCAAATTTTATCTTCTTCAAATTCGAATATTTTCTTGTAATCCACTGGGGAATAATGTATGAAAAATTTTAGATTATAGTTTGAAGTATCTATATATTCATTTACGAAGTTCAAATTATTTGTGTTTTTGAAGAAAGGTATGCTATTATATGAAAATATCAAAAAATGTTGTCTGTAAGAAAAGTTAAAAAGAAAGATCAAAGTAGAAAATTTCTTTTTCTTTTCTATCATACCACGATGCACAAAATTTCAGAAAAGGCAGATAAATATATTAGATGTTACAATGACTTGCATATCTAGTTTAATAATAATAATTACTTTTACTAGAGCTACAGTTTTTAAGTTTATTATATATATAAGTATTTTCAGTTCTAGAGAAATTTTATAAAATTAAATTTATATGAAGTCTCAAAAGAGTTCTTAATATAAATAAAAATTTGTGTCTGTCCTTTCTCATCATTTTCTATTTTTAAAATATTTTAGTTTAAACTTAAAAAAGTTTAGCAATATTTTCTTTAAAAAACATTTTCAATATTTTTATGTATATTTTTCTTTAAATATTATATATATATATGCAATATTCTTAAAACTAAGTTGCTCGCCTTGTATCATTATTTCTAAAACTAATTTTAAATTTTACTGAAAAGTTTTGTGTTGAAAAATTATAGTTTTGCTGGATAGTAAAATATAGATTTAAATTTTATATACAATTATTGTTATTATGCATGAAAACATTCTTCTCATCAATAACTTTATCACATCAAATATAAAAGTTGTTAATGCCACATGCAATAAAACGTAAGTAGTACCAACTATTCTAATTATAAATTAAAACAAAAATTTGATACAAACTATAAGAGAATATTGATAATGAACATATATTAAAAATATGTAAAAAAGCATAAATTAGATTTACACTTATTTCATAAAAATTTATGTAAATGTCTAAATAAATAAATTTATGTTGATTTTATTTTACATTTTAGTTGATTATTTATAGACGACATAAAAATATCATTTTTTTCCTTTACTTTTGTATATTTTATTTGAGTTAGCTAACCTTCTTCAATTCTAAGTAAATATTCTACAGAATGTATTATTTTAACAGTCTTAAATTAAACCCTTTAGATTTTAAATTTTCAATATTTTTGAACAAATAGAATTTTTTTGACGAAGACGTTTTTGAAAGTGAATAGAAATCAAGTAAAAGCGACAATATCCAATGTATTGGTAAAAATTTTGCATTCATATATAAATAAAAGGAATCTCAATTAAACTGTAATATAAAGCATAAAATAAATGCGAGAGTTAGGTTTTAAACATGGTATATGTGAATGTCAGAACATCGAATTAAAAATCATGTCCCCATACTCCTTGTAAGAACAAATCTATGCATAATAAAAATAAATACTACAAGATAATCTCACTCACTTTTAAACATCAAGCATTTATGAAGAAAAAGGCCGATCTACATTCACATTGAAACCCACAGATAACTCACCAATCACAAATTTGACATGAGACTCCTAGAGACCTATACGACCCGAAGACAAAAACATGACAATAGTTATGATGATGAAAGCATCGAACTCCTATATAATCTGAGGATCAGACTCCCTGAGGGCTGATTAGGTCGAGGAAATACCTATCCGGTGTCCCCTGTAAGCCTTTCGACAAGGCAAGGATTTCATTTTCATTTCTTCCTACCATTCCTTCATAAATGTCAAGAAAAGAAGGCTCAGCTTTCAAATGCAGCGCAGAATAATAGCAATACAAGACAAACGATCCAGTCTAGAGGGGATCGTTGCCTTAGTTGGCTCATCTAATCCTACTACAGAATATAGAATCGAAAAACGGAACTCCTCCATTTTGGGCCTATCAAAGCGTATGCGGCAGTAAATCTTTATTGATGATCTAGGCTTGTTTTATTTGAAAAAATACATTGAGATCTCAATTCTCTGTTTCTAGCATGTAGCTTTAACCGTACTTTAATTAACATTGCGTAGGTTTTAGTGCTGTAATTTATTAATGTTTGAGAAGAAATAATTGTACATAAATTAATTAATTTGCCCAATGTTTTTAAACAACAGTGAACAATATTTCATTTTATTTATTGCTGAGAAGGCCTTATTTAATTTAAAATTGAAACAAATGTTGGCAATAGATTTATTGCTTTATTTATATGAATTAAATATTTATAGTCTATATTTAGTAAAAGAGAAGTAATTAGTTCACTAAGAATGGAAATAAATACGTTAAGTTACTTATTTTATGGATTATCTTATGGATCTTAATTATGTCATGGATTAGACTCGTTACTTTAAAGACAATCGTGTAATAAATTTGAATCTAACACTCGTGTTTTGAGCTGTGAGTTCTTTATTTTTTTTATTTTAAAGAAGCCTTTGATAAAACGTACTAATTACATCTTAGTACTCAACTGCTATTCATCCACTTATTTAATTTTCATATTATATTACACTCTTTTCGAAAATTTGGTTTTAAATTCCGAATCCATGGTTTAAAAGAAATAAAAAGATTTTTGTAAGTGAATGAATATATTTTCCAGAAACTTTGGTATAAGAAACTTTTAATATCCAGTGTTTCTATAGTTTATGCTATGTGAAAGTACTTGAAAATAAAAAACTTGAAGAAATAAATTCTCTTTTGTTGGATTTTTTAAAATTAGTATCTAGCAGTATCTCAAATTAATGTTACTGACTGTAATTGCAATATTTCTTTCAACAAATTTTAGGAAATAGTAAGTTTTTTTAATTAATTCAATATTTTAAAAATTGGTAGGAACAACAATAAAATACATCTATTTCATATCAGAAAATTTATGAGCCTGGAATTATTTTTTTTTTTTATTTTATGAATTTTATTTGCCTGATTCATTTTAAAGTTTATACGATTCAATATTTGCATTATATGAAATCATAAAAATATTAAATATTTCTTGAGATTTAAAACTAAGGCATTAAGAAGATTCAAATGAATCTTACCAATAAGATATCATTTGTAGTAAAATCTTTATAAAGTATTTCTTGATTCGTATAAATTAAACAAAATAAAGTTAAAGCAAAAAGCAAAAATAAATTTAAAGTGTTTTATTTATAATATCAGAAATAAACATTTATTTAGCACAAATTAAAAATGCCAGTTTTTCTTTTAGTAGTAAGTATATTGACCCAGCGCCAAACCTTAAAATAAGTCTATTTTGAAAAATATTTTTCCTCTCAAATATGGTGGACAGAGCAAACTTGGTGCATTTTCTGTATCGTGTTTTCTTTTTTTCTAACCCATTTCAGTTGTTTCGGGCAAAGCAGACAGATGTTGTGATTTCGAACGCGCAAAAGGATGGCCAACATATGGCAAAAAGAGTCTCCTATATCCATCTTTGTAAATGGCCGAGAACTGCTTTTCCATTCAATACATTACTGCAGCAGGTTTTACTCTTTCAAACTGTACAAGATTTTGTTGAGAAACGAAAAAAGAAAGCATATTTATTTCTTTTCTTCCTTTTTTTTTTTTTTATTTATCATCTTCCTTTTTTTTTCCTTTTTTCCCTTCAGTACTGTTTCTTTGCTTCTGTTTTTGTGGGAAGAGAAAAAGAGAGATATTTAAGCGCATTGTTTCAAATGAATGATTGAATCTACGATAATTTTGTGCGAGTTATTTTTTGTTTGTACTTTTTATTATTCTATTCTTTGTATTAGTATAAATAAATATTTTTATTTCTTTATTGGTCAGTTTTCTGGTGCATTTATTTTTCAAAAGAATATTTTATCTAATTTCTAGCTTCGTTAGCTTTCCACTTTTGGCGAAGTCTCATGGTTTGGTCAAATATATGTCCAGATGAAATTTATAGTGTAAGTGGACAATCCATTTTGCTGTTACCTAATTCGGTAGAGGAAATCTTTTTGTTCTTTTGTCTTAAAAAAAATAGTGATAAATTTCAGAGAATGCAATAGTAGTTCAAAACAAAGAACTACTTAATTTTTCAAAAGAAATTTATAATTCCATATTTAAGGTAATTAAATATAAATTATTCAATTATTGTACTGGGAAAAATGTCTTAACTTATTTACAGCAATGTATTTTTTTATGTAATGTATGTAATTTTTGTTTAAACACTCTTATTCATTTGTATGTTTGTCTCTTCACCAAAGAAATATTGTAAAATAAAAGAAAATTAGTAGGTTAAAAAAATTAATACGATTTTATAAATATCATTAATTATGTTATATTTATATTATATCATATATCATCAATATCATTAATTATATCATTAATTAATTCATATTTTATAAATATCATTAATTATATTATACTATATTATATCATATATATCAATATCATTAATTATATCATTAATTGATTTATATTTTATAAATATCATAATTATTATAATTTTTATATTATTAGTATTTCCATAATTTCCTACCAGTACACAACTATTTTTCTTTCCATTCATTATATAATTGCTATTCCTATTAAAACATTTAAATGAACTTATTTTTTTTTAATAAATATTATCCAGTCAATTTTACTTGATTATTCATTAAAAGTTTTCGTTATGCAATGTTATTATTTAAAATTATACTACAAAATTTTAAATGCCTACAGAATGTGGCAATTAAATTAAATGATTAAATATAAAACAGCACTTCTCATTAAATTATATGCTGATATGAAATAAAATAATCATAACAGTTTCTTCAGTTAAACTATGTTTTAATAAATTCATGAGGAAATTAATTTAATCAATTAATTAATATTAATTTCAAAACACAAAAAAAAAGAAAATAGTACAGAAACAGAAAGAAACAAATATAATATTTCATTTTTTTACTAATATAATATAAATTTATGACTATTTTTACCATGTATACAATTTATTTAATTTTAAACTATTATATATCACCATTCTTTTGTTTTAAGTCTAAGTATTTCATAATATATTTCTATATATAATGATTAGATATTTATAGCATTTTTGGAGATTTTTTTACAAGATTTTTTATAGATATGATATGTGTGATATACGAACGTGATATTTCTGAATGAGCTTACTGAAATATAGTGCAATTGAAACTATTTTTGTGTTTATTTTGTATCATATCAGCATTTAACTTGACGACTTGGCCGAACTCAGAGATTTATGCTGGCTAGTTGACTTCTTTATCTTAAATTATCCAGATAAGAATGGTTTATGTGTGAATTATAGGAAATTTTAAGCACATAAGGAAAACATATAAATCTTGCTTAGAAAGCAAATCGAATACAAAACTTATCTTCTTTCTAGAAATCGATTTAGAATGCAGATTTGAATTCGAGTAAGGCTACTTTTTCTCACAAAGCCACAAAATGTTTTGTTTTGTTTTGTTTTTCGCAAACTATTTATAAATTAATGTTGTCATGTATCGTACGACGATTATTTTAAAGTTATAATCCTTTGGCATTGCCCGTTTTGTAATCCTTAAAGTTGGTATGTATAAAAATAATTATTTTAGGGATGCAAAATCTTGATAAAAATTAAACAACTTGATTAGAATTTCTTGAAATTTTCTGGAAAAAATAAGTTGTGAAATAAAAAATGTGATACATTTTACAGATATTTAGCTTATGATCATTCGATTTTTGCATAAACGGATAAATCTGAGTAATGAGAGTATAAAATTTTGAATTGAAGTTCTTTTCAAACCTAAATAGTTAGTTCTCTATTCTAATTTTAAATTATTCTTATTCAAAATAACTTAATTGGTAATTCATAATTAAGAATCAAAAGAAATACCAGAAAAATAATTAAAGTACTAATGATTTTGAAATAATTTATTTTAAAAGAAGAAATAATTAAAACCTAAATTTTTGAGTTATAAAATAGGTTTTAAATATAGAATAGATTTTAATGGCAAACATATTAATTTTGTGCGCTACACACTTCCTACCCTTTTATGGCTTATTATGGCCTAATATGCGATTAAATGAGTGTTTAATTCGTGATGATGGCGTGCGTTGCAATCATTGCTTTCAGTACCATGACGACTCATTGGCTAATGTATTTAGTATAATGACTTAATTTGCAGTGGTTAAAATATGAAGAACACAGAGTTTCCTTAAAGTATCAAAAGTAAAATACATTAAGCATAAATTTCTTTTTAAAAATATTGTTTAAATATCAATATAATTTCCCATTTTTATTTTATTATTTTTATTTTTTCATTTATTTTTCTTTCTTTTCAAACCTGAAAATTTATCATTCAGTAGAAATTTCATTAAATAGCTTTTGAAATTTTGGTTAGTTGTCACAAAGCACTTAATAAGCAGTATTTAAAACTATTTAAATATCAATGCAGGTAACGATTTTATTTTAATACTGTATATTTAAATTAGTAGACTTCGATTTCCTTAAAGAATAAAAATTACGAACTTTTTATGAATACATAAATTATAAAATATTATGACATTTATATTATATATTATTTTATCTTATTATAAGACATTGATTTTATTGTAATAATGTATATTTAAATAAGAAGACTGAGATAGTTTTGTTTTCCTTAAAAAAATAAAAATACGAATTATTTTTTTGTGAATGTATAAATTATAAAATATTATGACATTTATAATATAAAAATGTATGTAATGGGCTTAAAAATTATAATTTATGTTTGGTTAAATAAAAAAATTTCTTTAAAAAATGTTAAAAAACATAAAATGCATTACAACAGAATATAATATGATTTTTAAAAATTCATTATTTTTTACGTACTTAAAAATAACATATGAATTTAGACAAAATAGCAATCAAAACTGAAACTTCCTTACAAATTCTTTTAACAAGCAACATTTTTTATTTTAATGAATTGTCAACATAAACTAGCATATGATTTTTTAATTTACCATTAAAACTAATACTTATATACTTATGAATTTAACATTGCACCTTTTGTATGATTATTTTATTATTTTATGATAAAAGCATTACAATACATAATTTCATCACTATAAAACGCCTATAAACGCCTATAAAACGCTTATAAAACGCTATCATCACCTATGAACTATATTAATATAGTTCATAGGTGATCTTATCTAATATAATGAATATTCTTTACTGAAAAATGCCCTAGCATATTAAAAAAACATAAATATTGAACTAAATGATAAATATTGTACTGCTTTTACTTGCTTCGTGTTTTTTTTTAAAGCTGATAACTGTGTTATCATAATCTTTAAAAAATAGTATTCCACTCAGTATTAATTTGAATTAGTTCTTATCAAACAATTCAAGTAAAACAAAAATTTATCAAAATGTACAGAAAATCTTCATCTCCAAAGAGAATTCTTCTGAAATCTTATGCCATATAATCAAATAAAAAGCATAAGAGTCTTATTCCATCTGCTTGGAGAATGTGTTTTTAAACATCTACATAAGTATTCATACGAATGTAATAAAACATACACGATTAAATCATTTCGAAATCCTCCCAAAAGATGAGAAGTAATTCTTGTCCCTTCAAATATGTTAGGTTCCGCATAATCAAAAACAATGTTCTTTACTATAATATACGAATATATGAATTTAAACAAAAATATTGCAATCAAAACTGAAGCTTTCTTATAGATTCTTTTTTAACAAACATCTTTTATTTTCATGAATTGTCATATCATATGATTTAATTTACCATTAAAACAAATATTTGTGTATTTATGAATATAAAATTGCAACTTTATAGGATTATTTTATTATTTTATATAAAAATGCCACAGCACATAATTTTATCACTATAAAAATCTAATGAACTATATCTGATATAATGATTATCCTTTACTGAAAAAAATGCCTTAGCATATTAAAAAAACATACATGTTGAACTAAATGATAAAAAAATATTGTACTGCTTTTACTTACGTCGTGTTTTTTTTAAAGCTGACAACTGTGTTATCATAATCTTTAAAAATTAGTATTCCACTCAGTATTAATTTGTATTAGATCTCATCAAACAATTCAAGTAAAACCAGAATGCAGAGAAAATCTTCATCTCCAAAGAGAATTCTTCTGAAATCTTATTCCATATAATCAAATAAAAAGCAGAGAAGTTTCATTCCATCAGCTACCAATATGTGTTTTTTTTTTTAAGCCTCTACATAATTATTCATACGAATGCAATAAAACATCCACGATTAAATCATGTCGAATTCCCCCAAAAATGAGAAGTAATTCTTGTTCCTTCAAGTATTTAGGTTCCGCATAATCAAAAACAATGTTATTTACTATAATATACGAATATATGAATTTGAACAAAAATATTTCAATCAAAACTGAAGCTTTCTTACAAATTCTTTTAACAAAAAACATCTTTTATTTTAATGAATTGCCATATCATATGATTTAATTTACCATTAAAACTAATATTTATGTATTTATGAATATAAAATTGCTGTAAAATTGCAATTTTTATGTGATTATTTTATTATTTTATGATAAAACCGCCACAGCACATAATTTAATCACTATAAAACACCTAATGAACTTTATTTGATATAATTATCCTTTACTCGAAAAATGCCTTAGCATATTAAAAAAACATAAATATTGAACTAAATGATAAAAAATATTGTACCGTTTTAATTGCGTCGTGTTTTATTAAAAACTGATAAAGGTGTTATCTTAATCTTAAAAAAATTAGCATTCTACTCAATATTAATTTATATTAGTTCTCAACAAACAATTCAAATAAAACAAAAATTTACTAAAATGTACAGAAAATCTTCATTTCCAAAGAGAATTCTTCAGAAATCTTATGCCATATAATCAAATAAAAAGCAAGGATAATGTTTTTTTTAAACCTCTACATAATTATTCATACGAATGCAATAAAACATCCACGATTAAATCATGTCGAATTCCTCCCAAAAGATGAGAAGTAATTTTTGTCCCTTCAAGTATGTTGTTAGGTTCCGCATAATCAAAAACAATGTTCTTTACTATTTTTTCTCTCATTAATAAAAGAGTTCTTTTTTTTTTCACTATGCTTTAAACAGACAGCGAAGATAATAAATAACATGCTTAATTTTAGGGTCCGATGATTTCTCGAATGAACGTGAACATGGTTTTAATGAGTAAGAAATTCTATTCACGGCTTAGATGCATAATTCTATCGAAAGTTTGAAGCCCAATGATAAACTGTCGTCTTAATATATTTATGATCTTAATTTAATTTTACCCTGTTATCATAGTGTTCTAATAAAAAAATGCGCTGGGTAAACATTACTTTCATCGCGTAGGAGGGTTCAATACTCTCTTCTTTTTAAGAAATTTTTGTATTATAATTAAGATGAGGGAACGGTTTTTCAACTTTAATTAATCGAATTTCTCGTATGTCAGAGCCTTCAGAAAAACCAAAAGTTGGGTTTAAAACTAAGAAAAAAAGCCATTATGCTGTAACATGACTTTGAAGTTATTTTGTAGCAGCAATATTCTGCTTGCATACAAAACGACATGTTTTTGGTATATGTCTCAATTAACATAAATACCCCCACCTTTTTTATTTTATTTTCATAGGTACATATATAAACTAAGGATCAAATTTTTTCTGAAAAAGAAACTATGTAAAGAATAATTATAACGACCTGAACTAATTTACGCTTTCAGTATCTTCATATTTTTTTTAAATTAATAAAAATGCATTCAAGGATAGTTTTAGTAATTTACGTTAATAACAATTGTATCAATATTGTACTACGTGAATAACTATTGTATTACTATTGTACCGGCTAATAACTATTGTATTACTATTGTACCGGGTAATAACTGTTGTATTTTATCTAGCTAATTTTATTTTATAGCTACATTGAGAAGGCCCTATTCAATACTAGTCCATTTGTAAATCTACTTAAAGCTCAAAACTTTTTGAAGTTAGAATCCCAATTTGAGTTTCAGATGGAGCCTAAATGTATTTCAAATTCATATGCATATGACATATAAAAGATAAATAAACTATAAAATAATGAAAACTGTCAACACATGTATTAAATAACTTATTTAACTTTGTTAAATAATTTATGATATTGAAAAAATGGTTTGTATGCTTAGTAATTGTAATTATCTCACTTGATGTAACTTAAGTAACGACTGTTGTAACTTATCTCACTTGATCGATGTATAGGAACTTGCAATTTTATAGTGAACAGGAAAAAAAGAAGCTTCAAGGGCCAATATCTTAAGATAAAAAGCCTGTAGCTCAAGAGGACAAAGTCTGATTTTGCCAGTGAAGAAAAAGAGTGAATAATGCTTTCCATGAAGACTTTCATGCGCAATTTTTCCTTATTTTTAGTTGTATTGGAGAAAATTCGACAATCTCCACCTCAGACACCAGACGAGACACGGAGTATACTCTTTCTTTAAAGAAGTTAATATAGCTCAAGTTACCATCGTGAAAATCCTCGAACTCTTGCATGTCAGAAATAGCGCAATGTGACTCAGCCACTAATAGAGCAGATCAATAGTAATATTTGAATACTTAAAAAGGGAAGTAAATATTTTTTTGTTATTTACAAAAAAGGCCAGACAGCGAGTAGTGAATACTTAGATTGGAACATCTCTAGCAATTTTGATGTACGTTTCCTTGTATTATGTTACCCATAATATATAGTATAATTCTATTCTTTTCTTGGAATTTTCAAAAATACAATTTTAAAAGAATTTAACGGGTTTATAAAAAGGTATTATTATGTTGTTCACTGTACCTAATGAGATAAACTTAAAGGTTGATAGAGTTAAAGAGATTAAACTTTAAAGGTTGATATATTCCTAAAGTTTTTTTTCAGTTCTACATATGCATTTATTACACGCACACACACACATACATACATACATGCATATATATATATATATATTACACATACATCATATTTTTAAATAGAAAATGAAAATTCTTTTTAGGTTTGGTAGAGATTTTTAATATTTTTTTTTTAATTTTTATTGACGTTTCGAATATTTGTATATAATTTTTTTCTTTTCCTGTATTATTAAATAGAAGATTTAGAACCAGAAATATTACAAAAATTCCTGTTTACGTTTATAAACATTTTCAAATTCGATTATTAAATCTACAACTTTTTAAAGAAAAGCAGCTAGCCATATTCATTATATAACAGCCCTACTCATTTTACAAATAACTTGTAATACAAGGTAGAATTGATTGAAATTTTAGATAATTTAGATGTACAGAAGTCAGATGCAGAAGTCAATATCCCAAGTATCTTTACATGTAGCTGCGTACTAGAGTGTAAAAGTATTTGGGTGACAACCACATATATTTCTGTCCATAAAAATGTAATTATTTATCACATTTTATCTGTTGAAGTCGCTATCGAATGTGATAAATCCTTAACTAGACATGATAAAATAAGGAAAGACTTGCCAAACATTCCGAAAGGTAAAACATAAACAGTCGAAATCAAGGAATCATTTTACATTGAAGATAGCATGTGGTCTTACATTGCATTGTTCCAAGTTGATGCTAAGGTGGAATTCATATGATAAATAAATGGATCTCCTAACGCTATGGTAATGTTGGTTATAACAGTATTGGATGTGCGCTTTAGAGGCTATAGCAAATTGTGTACTGGTTGAACGATGATCACGCAGTATTTCCATTATTGTTCTACTAGGTATTGTTCAACAAGGAAACAGTTATCGTGGTACATGGCATTTTGTCAGGCAAAAAAAAAAAGAAGAGTTAGTTCTATTCATATGTCCAAGTGCGTCATTAAATGCATGACTATAGTCAAAGACTGTAGCAGTACAGGTAGGTTAAGCAATTATTGCCTTATTAATAAGCCCATTTTTTCCAAACACCAGCATTATTAAAAATACTTGGTGTAAAATTAAAATACTTGTGCCCTACGTCCTAGTTTCTGACCCTAAGATACTTGTTGTGGCTGTACAATCTTTAATGGGCATGTGAAAAAAAATGTATGCGATCCTCAGATGTTGGGGTCAAAGAGATCTTATCACATACTTTGTAAGTATCTTCTTCACATATTGATTGCAAATTTCATGACAATAAATTTTACCAACCCGCAGGAGCAGTAATTTCTTGATGTGATTTTCACTGTCTTTATAGGATGCGATTCTTCCGCGATTAAATTTTTGGAGCGTGATGAGTTTCTTCCTCTTATACAAGCCATGAAACTTTCTATGCAAACAAACACTGAATTATCACGAATTTTCCCAGGATAAACCTAACTGTATGTTTCCAATGTTTGAGGAAGAGAATTTTAAATTATGATCGTGTTAGATAAGCTTTTCCAGCTATCAAAACTTTAAAAAAAAAAAGCTTAGAGCCGCAAAAAAAAAAAAATGAAAGAGGAAGTTTTTATCTGCGTTTTGATTTCGAGGAGAGACTTCGAATTCAGTATGGATTGTAAAGGCATGATGACGCAGCAGTTTTGAGTGGAGAATGGTTTTAAGTTGCTGAGAATATTCGTTCTTATGTTCGGCTAGGTTAGTTGAGATTATAATTAGGATCAATAAGTGTATAGAAGTTTCTCTTTACTGGCCCAGAATCGGACAAAATTGTTAAGAATTCACGATTGGTAGCTATATACAGTCTAGAGATCATGAAATGTTTTTTTCTAGTGTAACTCAGATTGGAATGTTGTTCTGGAATGGAGGTGGTGTTTATGGTCTAATTTAAAAATAAGTTTCAGAGGTCGAAAGGTTGTTAAGAATTAAATTGGTTTGAATAGGGCATTCTTACAAAAAAATATGAGGAAATGTGACTCAAAAGTTGACTCAGGAGTTGGAAATTGAGATAGTAGAATTAGTAAATTTATAGTACATTTTATTGAAAATATTGAAAAATTAATAGAACTTATTTAACTGTAAAGTCAAAGGAGATGGGTGAAAGAACTGTTGGAGATTATTGACTCTTAACAGAGCAGAAAGTGAAGCACGTAAAATTGAAGAAAAGAGAAAAAGAACGAGACTTAGAACTTGAAAATTGAGGATTCAGACCTCGATATACAATTCCGCTGCAGTAATCGAAGGAGAAACAATTCCGAGGTGCAATTTCTTCATTCTACAACAGAACCAGCAAAAGATTTGGATACGAGATAGGATGGCATCAGTCTTAATTTTGTGAACTTTGAATGTTTAGCAGGGAGGTTAGTGTTAAATAAAACGGACTGGGTTATTTAGTTCTTAGTTCTTAGTTCTTAGTTCTAGTTCTTAGTTCTTACCCCATCGAACCCTCGTTCAGCTTATAACAGAGAGCCAAAAGAAAGAGCCGATGTTTACGACTACATGAAAAAGTACTGTTGAAAACGTTTGAGGCTTAGTGCTGAGAATTGTGTAATACGGTTCACTCAACACAAAATGTTAGAAGTATCCCGGTGAAATCTTTGTGTTTTAATTAAGGGTATATTTTTATGAATATCAATGCTGGTGAATGAATGATTTAAATTCATTG